>CAEGAE010024267.1:0-37482 GCA_903067095.1 Girardinus metallicus | reverse complement strand
ATATTATATTATATTATATTATATTATATTACAAAAAATCAAAGGTGTGTTCTAAGCAAATTGTCTGAAAAGCACAACTGTTCGAAAAGGACAAAAACACTTAAACATTCAATGTTCCCTGCATTTCTATTTATCATTCACAAATTTTACCCTTATTTTCCTTGGCTGTTTTTCTTCATAAGATTAAATGATCTGTGATTTTTCTTAGGAAGTATCCATATATATTTTTATACATTTTAAACTATTTTTTTCTATCAGAGGTTGATCACTTTTAGATATCCTTCTGCATTTGCTCAGGAGCAGCACCGTGTTGTGTTTTGTTCTCTGCTCACTCTGTACGACATTGCGCTGTGTCATCACTTCCATCCTCTATTCCTGGATGCGGGACATGGTTGTCAAGGTGTTACGTTTAAGAGGCTCTTCAGCTTATGAGGGATGTAGGTCATCAAAGGTGGCTTCACTTTACACCTAAAAGCTTTTATATGACAAATATCGCATAATATTAATATTTTCTGTTTAGAATTAAAGAAAAAGCATTAGTTTAGATAGTCATATCTTTCTAATGTACATAAAGAAGATTTTTAAAATATCTGAATACCTTAGAGACAGGGGTGGGTCAGTCTTTCTCCATCTCACTCACACAGACAGCTGTAACCTGGTGTTTGTTGGAATCACCTCTGACTTATTTCCATCTTCCTGCCTCCTAATGATCATTAACATTTAGTTTAAATGTCCGTTTTTTGATCCCATTTTTTAAAATTCTTTCAACCAGCCTTTGTTTTGTCCTTAATTTGCTTATGGCATGATAAACAACTCCTCACATTGGGCTGACTGATTTTTAAAAAGGACTCTAAAAATCTGACGCAGGCAAAACACAGCAGGGCTCTGGAAATTATGGGGATGGCCCCTTTGTTATCTCTAATTACTCCCTCTCTACCAGGAAACAAATTCATTTGATGTGTGGGACCCACTGTACTGTGGGCATATTAGGCCAATTAAATCACAGTGCTGCCGGCTTGGTGCACTGTGGCTGACTTTTGTTTCCATGGCGAGAAACATGATCCCTCAATCCTTACACATTACAGTTGTTTATGAAGCAAATGAAGTGCTTTACAAGGCTATTCATACCCATTGAACTTTGCATTTTTCCATGTTACAAATACAAGCGTCAACAGAAAAGGTGTGAACCCACCAAAAACTTGTCATTCAAACCCACTGGCAAGGCTGGATGATGTTAGGATTGACCAGAGAAAAATCCAAGAGACCCTTGATAATTCTAGAGAGAATGGAAGATGGAAGTATCTTTTGACAGAAACATCTTGTCTTTATGGAAGGCTGGTGAGAAGAAAACTATAAAAAGTTATGTTTGCAAAAAAAAAAAAACATGTTAGACAAACAGCAAATAAATGAAAGAATGTTCTCAGTTTCAGTGAGATGAAACCAAAACTGATATTGTTAAAAGGAAATGCTGTATGTGCATATCATGGACATAGTAGCATGATGCTCTGGGAAGGTTACTTCATCAGGGATGGTAAAACTGGTATGATGGAGGGATGTATGGAGCTAAATATAGAACAATCGAGGAAAACAAAATTTATCAAAGATTTGAGACAGAGGGGAGGTTCAACTTCCACCATAACCCATCCTTCCAATATCTAACAAGTTTATTCCTACAGGATCATGAAGAGGGCCAGCTCCCACCTTTGCCAATGAACAGGTGAGAGGCAGGGTGCACACACTGGACAACACAGAGACAAACAGGACAAACAAACATGCACACACTCCAAAGGACAATTTAGAGAGACCAATTAACCTAAAAGTCATGTTTTTGGACTGTGGGAGGAAGCCAAAGTACCCAGAAAGTACCCATGCATGCACAGGGAGAACATACAAACTTCTGACTCATGAGCTTGAGTCATTCTACAAATTAGAGACAGTAAATTTACAAAGTACAGTCATAGTCCAAAAGACCACTCTAAAAGTATGCCAGTTATTTTGGTGAATTTATTAATAAAAAATCTGGAAAATTATTTGTGTTTTCCTTCCATTTCATAAAAAACTACTTTAGTCTATCAAATAAAACCAAAATAAAACACATTAACACATTGGTTGTAATGTGAGCAAATTTGAACATTTTAAGGGGTACAAATAATTAAGCAAGCCTTTATGTAGGCATCTGACTTCGACCCTGCATAAAATGTATTTGCCTTGCCTCTCAAATCTATAATTTGAACAAAAATAAATTTGAATCTATATGTTTGGAGAAGAAGGCCTCAACGAAAAGAGAAAAAGGCATTTAGACTAGACTAAGGCATGCTGTCAATCCTCTTACATTGTGCCTCATTGAAAATGGATTAGTGAGTAACACCTGCGTTTGGGCCCCCAGGTCACTTTGGTAGGATTTCACTGAATGGGCCTGACCGACACAAGCCTCCCATGTAGTTAATGCCATAACACTCAACTTCTTTTTCTTTTTATTGTAATAAGAATCCGAGGCTATCATTTCCCTACTTCTTCTACTTCTTCTTCCATGTTTTGTTTTTACTGGTATGGATTATCTGACACAAAAAGGAAATAAAATACCTGTCAATTTTGAGACATGTTGTCTGCGGACTCTACTGTTTGTGGAAACGCACATGAGCCTTCAGAGACGCTGAAGGGAAGAACGTAAGTAGCTCTCCAGGGTGCTGAAGTTGTCTCCAAACGCCTAGACGAGCCTCCTGAGCTCTACCTGTCATTTGCAGCCCATAATCCTAACGCAATGAGCGGGCTGTGTCTTTACCTCAGCGACACCGGAGTGGATAGGTGAGGACCTGGGATGAAGAGAGACGCTCAGAGCCGAGGAGGAACCCGTCAGATTGTTTCATCCCGGATCCCGGAGATGTTCAGATGGTAGGACATACATAGGTGCGCGGGGTGTCACTGAGGATAAAAGTTTATTTAGAACGAAAACTAAGTCTGATATCTGTTTATGTTTCCATTTTAAGGTGTCATGGGTGTGAAAAAAACTTAAGTTAATAGTGAATAAGACTATTCACTACCTTGGACACCCTGGAAGGACAATGCAACATATTCCTCCAAATGGTTGGGACTCCAACCATCCATGTGTGCCCATAATAAAGAGCAGACAGACTTTGCCGACGCTCCCCCTTTGTAACTTCCTGTTATGGGTTCTATTAGGGGTTCTCACCTTCCCCTGCTGCGTTCACTGTCTAATCTTCAAAGTGGGAATTTTGGGGCCTTGGAACTGCGACCCTGTTTACTACAGGGCCCTTCCCACCGCAGCGGCCAGGCTCGCAGTGAGCAGGATCAACGGAGACCCCGGTCTGGATCTAGGTCTAACAATGGACTTTATTGTCCTGCAGGAGCCTTGCGAAACCTCCAAAGCCCTCATGGCTTATATTCACTACGATTCTTCAGCGAACGCGTTTGTTGGCCCCACGAACCCGGGATACTGCGTCGCTGCGTCCCTGCTGGCCAAGAACTGGGACAAGGCGCTGTACTCCTTCAGCTGCATCACCTACGAGCTGGAGCGCATGACTGGATACCCAACTTTTGCACGGACAGTCCCGTTTCCCGTGGACGTGTTGTTCACCGTGTTTAAACACTTCAGGTGGGCCAGCTCCGCGGTGGTCTCCTCCAATGAAGACATCTGGATAGACACCGCTGGGAGAGTGGCTGCTGGCTTAAGGAGGAAGGGGCTTCCCGTGGGTCTGGTTACAGCCATGGGTCTGAACGATACGGAGGTAGAGAGCACGCTGAGAAAGATCCAAAACGCAGGAGAAATAAGGGGTGAGTTTGACTTTAGATAAATAACTCACTGTTTTATTTTAACTTAAAAAAAAAAACATAAGGGGCCTTGCAAAAGTATTTCCCATTTTGCCACATTATAAGTGTAATTTGTTTTATTTGGGAATTTATGTGCTAGAGTAAGATGCAAACAAAAATTGAGTAGAGACACCTTTTTACAGTTACAGCTGCAAGACTAAAACCCAATCTTCCTATAGCAAATTATCTCAAGCTTTGCTAAGTTGACTGCAGTCCAAACATCATCACCTTTCAAGCCTTGCAACGTTGGTAATTGGATTTTTGTCTAGACTTTGACTGGGTCACTCTAGCATATGAATATACTATGATCTAAACCATTCAATCCATCAATCCATATTATGACCAGTTTCCATATCTCCACATCCACCATAACAGGATGTACTAACACAACGTTTCAGTGTGGAGATGGTGTATTCGGAGAAATGTATGTAGGATTTTGCATCTAGACAAAAAAAAAGTTTCATTTTGGTCAATTCACAAGAAGACTTTCTCAACCACATATTAGCTTTGTTCCCTAAGGTAACATTGTGATCAATTAAGCTGAGATATCAAAAGCTTCACATCATCTTTATAACCTAGAACTGCTTTTTATTTTCCACAATTTTATTTCTTTTTTTTTTTTTTTGTCTTTGCTCTTTTTCTTGAGCATTATGCTATGATTATTCACTCTAACGAATGAAACCATACCAAGAAGTTAGTGAAACAAAATATGGTAAAGTTTAAGCAGTCACAATACTTTCTCAAGGCACTTTGTAGCACAAAATGCCAAACCACCTTTTGTATTTTTACTCTAAACTTTACTCTAATCCTGACAGAAAAGCCCAGAAAATCATATTCTTTTTTACTGCCATCATTGCCAGTTTGTCTTCTTCATAGATTGTTTTATAGTGAGGTTATCACAGCTGTTGAAAAAATAAAAAAATAGAGGAATTATGTACAAAAAGGTTGTCTCAATAACAAGAGTAGTGACTTCTACATCATAAGCAAACAGAGCAATTAGATTACCTCTTCAAGTGATATCATATTTTCAGAGGTTAGACATCTTGCTGAAATTGATAAAATCATACATAAATATCTGTACCAGCTGCAGAAGTACAAACATAATGATACCACTATTATTTTTTTCAGTGATCATAATGTGCATGCACTCGATCCTGGTTGGTGGAGAGTACCAGGCCACTTTTCTCACAAAGGCACAAAAGATGGGCATGACTTCAGGAAAATATGTGTTTGTGCCCTACGATACTCTCCACTACAGCGTTCCCTACAGCAATGTCTCCCACCTCGCTCTCCAAAACAACAGCCTTCTGAGGAAGGCCTACGACGCCGTCCTCACCATCACTGTGGCCTCTGAGCTGCTGTCCTTTAACGAGGCGTTCACTGCAGCCAAGAGGAGCCAGGAGGTGACACTGCCAGTGGAGGCTGAGCAGGTAGCTAATGTTTGAATGTCATATCTGTAGACATATGCACCTTTTTCTATTGCTTTCAAAAGTCCACACTAGTTTTTCTGTTAGCATCACACAAAGCAAGACACACAGCAGAGACATGAAAGATTAAACTGTAGAGAAGTTAAAAGTTGGGTTACGTTTAAAACAATAAACGTTGGACAAAAAGGCATCCATTATGTGAGAATGTAAACTTAGAAAGATGTGAACATCTGGTTTATATACACAAGGAATCCCGTGCCTCAAATATGGCCTTCAAGGAAGTGTAACAGGAAGAAACTAATTGAAAGCCATAGATAGTCCTAGTTGAAGTTTGCCAAAAACATGTAGGGAACGTGACAAATTTGTAGAACAAAATGCTCTGGTCAGATGAGACCAAAATGTGATTGTTTGTTCTACATGCATTATGCTTTGAATCATGGAAAGCAAACTCTGTACATCAGCCTGATCACACCCTACTCATACCACAACCATGAGAAATGCTGGTGGCAGCATTCTGTGGGAAGGCTTTCTGCAAAGATGGAACATGGTGATACAGGTAGAAAATCAGTTAGAGACTTCAAAAGACTTGAGACTGGTTGGAGGTTCACCTTCCAGCAGTACGATGACCCTAAACAAACAACCAGAGATACAGTGAGATCAAAGCACTTCCATGTGTTTCATTGGCAAAATTCGTATCTAAATTAAATCAGTTTTGGTGGTAAAACTTGCCATTATGTGCTGTTTTGTGTTGATCTGTCAGACAAAAGTCCAATAACTGATGTCAAATTATAGTTGTTAATATACCGTAAATGAAAGCATCTATAAAGCATCTAAAAGTCTTCCACATTCTGAATTATCATCATTCAGAATGGAGTTTTGCCTATGTGTCTGCAACATGACCTAACATACATTGACACCATTGCTTTCTCCTGCACTTGTAGTAAAGCATGTACTGTACTTTACAGGTTAATCCTCTGTTTGGAACCATCTACAACAGCATATATCTGCTGGCCAGGTCCATTCATAATGCCAGGAAAGCTGGCATGCTTCTGTCAGGCTCAAATTTGGCCTACTTCTCCAAGAACACAAGCTTCAATGGCTTCAACCAGAAGGTGCTGGTGGATACAAGTGGGGAGGTTAAGACCAACTATGTTATTTTGGACTCTGACAGCAGGAGCAGTCAGCTTTACCAGGCCTATATTGTGGACCAAAAGGCAGGAGAACTTCGTTTTGCAGGAAGGTCTATTCATTTTCCAGGAGGATCCCCTCCAACGGCCGACTCCCGCTGCTGGTTTGATAAAAACGTCATCTGCACCGGAGGTACAAGGCCCTTTTAATTTGGTGTTTGGTATCCACTCTTGCTTTACTTGTCCACTACAAACCCTGCCAACCCTGTCAAGTCATGTTTTCTCATTTTTAGGTGTGGAGGTGTCTTACATAATAATAGTATTGGCTGTGATCCTCAGTTTGGCTGTAGGAGGGCTCTTCATAACTCTTTACATCAGGTATGGTCTGCCAAGATGTTTGCTTACTGATATATAGTGATAGGAACAATTACTTTCATAGAATGGCCTAATTAGAAAAAATGTTTTCTGTAATCACTTGGCAGGAGGAGACTTCAACAAATCCAGCTGATCAAAGGACCCAATCGCATCCTGCTGACTTTAGAAGATCTCACTTTTATTAATCCTCAGCTTAGCAAAAAGGCAAGCTGCAACCAGTCATTACCAAAAACTTAATCTTAACATTGTTTATCTAAAAGCTATGTGGACAGCACATTTGCAAAGCTTGCTAATTTGTATAAAGAATAAAGTAATAGATCAAATAACAAAGGAAGGTGTTTTTTTAAGATTCCACATATCAGTTTTAGTTTTTTCAGAAAACTGAAACATAGAAACTGGTGGCAGAAATACACACAGTGACAGGCAAATGGAAAAATGCAGATTGACACAAAGGTAAAGTATAACACATAAAAATAAAAGACTGTATATTAAGGAAAAATTTACAACATACAAAAACATATTCATATTTAAAGTTGAGTTTGGTTTTAAAGACCAAACTCAACTTTAAAACAAATCTCAATATGATAATTACAAAAATATATTTGTGGCTCAAAAAGCAGTCAATTTTCCACAGTACCCCCCTTTAAAATTCACTTTCATTACTTTCTTTGTCTGACATTTTCTTCCTTGTGTTGCTGACATCAATTACTAAAGGCTAACACATTCTCTACATCAAAAGTATTAAATCACAGAACATTATTACTTTATAACTCTGCTTGATACAATTATAGAGTTTGCTGAACTTTTAAAAATATTTTCTATACATGGATTAAATCTGTTATGTTTGCTGTCACATAGAAAATTACTTTAGAGGACCTGAGCGAGTCAAGGAGCGCTCTGGATGAGAAGTCTGCAGACCCGTCCCACTCTGTTAACAGCATGCAGACAGCAACGCACGAGAATTCAAACGTTGCTGTGTATGAGGTGGGTCACGATGCTGTTGGACCTGATGGTATGCAACAGCAAGGATTTTAGATAATTCATTAGAAAAATTAAATTATTTAAATATAATCTTTTTTTTTAATTAGATTATTTCTGATAAATGCATTCAAACTACTAAAGAGTTTCAACTTCTAAAGACAGTTGGGGAGATAGCAACTGTATTAATCACACAAAAGAGTTTAAGACCAGGTTTAAAATTTTCTTTACAATTTTAAGAATATTATTTTTGTTATGTAATTTACTTATTAATATATATTTTTTTAACTTACATCCCTAAAGCAAAACATCTGTTTCATCTTGTAGGGTGACTGGGTTTGGCTCAAGAAATTTGAGGAGGGCCAATTCAAGGAGATGAAACAAAGCACAACAAAGATTTTCACAAAGGTAGGGCAGCACATGGACACTATTTGCAGATGAATCAATGGTTTTTCATGCCAACAGATTTCCATAGATTAATGAAAAACAGAACAGTAATCATCAAAGGACTTTGATAAATTGACCACATATTCAATCAATTCTAACTGAAGGTGGCATTATTACATGTTTCTTCTGTCTTCTGCAGATGAAGGACTTGAGAAATGAGAACGTGAATCCCTTCCTGGGCTTCTTCCTGGACTGCTTCATGTTTGCTGTGGTGACAGAGCACTGCTCTCGGGGAAGTCTCCAGGACCTGCTGAGGAATGAAGATGTAAAATTAGACTGGATGTTTAAGTCATCACTTTTACTTGATCTTATTAAGGTAAACACTAATGTTTTATTCTTCCATTGGGGCGTGTGACCTTTCGTTTTGGGATTTCTAGAAAAGTCACATCAACTTATTAAATCTCCATTTTGTGTGCTCTTTGCTTACAAATAAACAACAATGTTGAACATGTTGTGTTTCCAGGGTATGAAATATCTCCACCACAGGGAGTTCCCCCATGGCAGACTTAAATCTCGAAACTGTGTGGTGGATGGGCGCTTTGTTCTGAAGATTACAGACTATGGCTTCAATGAGCTGCTGGAGTCTCAGAAAGCTTCCTTTGAAGAACCGCCACCTGAGGGTAGCCCGTCTTTGTTTTAGAAACTATACAGAGGTGGGAAGAGTAGAAAAATAACCTACTTATTAAGTTACTATACAATGCAATGTTAATATAGTAAAATTTTACTTCAGTTGAAGAGCAAATAACTGTTCACTTAAGTGAAAAATAACCTAGTGAAATAAACTCAGAGTAAAAATTACTTAATACAAATTACTAATTTTACAACAGAATGAATTAAAAACTAAGAGACTAAACAATACTATGTGGAAGTAGAAGAGCTGATTACCCAAACTGTGTAATTACGGTTCAATTAAAGCTAGTATTATAACTGTTCCTCTTATATAAATCAATTTTCAGAATATTTTTCCAATATGTTGAATGTTTCATAAAAGACAAAATGCTTTCCTCTTATCACTGTGAGTCTGATGTTATAACTTGTGCAGTAAGGCTTTTTCTATCACATCAAGACATGTCTTTGATTAACTGTGTTTTATGTGTTTTACATACTGTTACTGTTACATACATTTCTGTATCTACTGCAGAATATATTTATTCAGTATTTATACATCAAATAGATGCATGTTATAAAACCTTTACCTTCATTTTTAGGCTCTTTAGTCTAAATACATACCGGTACTCAATTACAGTAGCTTTAATCTCAGACAGTGAGAAAATAATATGTATGTATCTTTTTATTTGGTGTATGTAAATATCTGGTTTTAACTATAACTGCAATAACATATGAGTGCTTCTCTCTCTTTCTTTTTTCACAGAGCTATTCTGGACAGCCCCTGAGTTCCTGAGGGACCTTACAAATTTCCGTAAAGGAACTTATAAAGGAGATGTTTATAGTTTTTCTATAATTCTTCAGGAGGTGGTAGTGAGAGGGCCACCGTACTGCATGCTGGATTTACCCCCTGAAGGTTTGTCCAAAGAGGATCCATCTGCCAAATTACTGAACAATATATTTTTATCGCATGTAATTGTTACGTGCATCAGTTTGGTCATGTTGTTGTTATATGCATCTTAATTGAATACAAGAATTTGAACAACTAATTTCAACTGTAGATGTGTCTTTTTGCCCAACAAATTTTATCTTCACATTAGTTACTCCCAACTATTTAACTTTTTTTTTTTTTTTTAACAAAAAATAGTTGTGTCAAAAGACAAAATGCTTGTCTTTTGAGAAGTAGGCTGGAAATATGCAAAAAGCTGCCTGACTGTATATGAAACAAGACCTCAAATTTAAGCATAACAGTTTTTAACTGGGTGTTAGATATGATTTACCAACTAGAACCGAAGCTGGACATTTAGCATAATACCATTTGTAATTTTCCTTAAAATATGATTGTAAATCATCAGATTTTAGCAAATATTAGTTACAAAACTACACCAAAAATGAATCTGCAAAATTACTTGGACCCTGGTCTAGACCTTGGAAAAATATAATTTTTTTGTTCTAGATATATTTTCACACTGATAAATTTTGAAAAATTGCACACATTATGTTTACATTTACAAACTCATAAGTATCTATGAACGCCTAACCATTCCCTATGAAATACATGAAGAATTTTAATTGAATGTTTTGTTTTTAAAAAAATCAATCAATGTTTGTGAACTTTTGCTTAGTAATTTCACATAAGAGCTCATTTATATAAACTTTTTAAAAAGGGGAAACACAAAAGAGCATGCCATTCAAAATAGGGAGATGTGTGTTGATTTATAAATGACAGGAAAATTGCTACAAGTAAATAGCTACTCCCCTCCTAAATTTGCTTACATTTACACGCAGAGCTTATACTTAAAACATTTAAGGTAAAAGATCGAGACTTTGACTGACAGAAACCTGTTGAACAGGATTCAGCTGGTGTTTCTGGTGTTTTTAGTAGAACTTTCCTAAATTAAAACATTTGCATTTTGTTGTATCATATTTTTTACTGTTTTCAAATTGGTTTGAGTGGCTGTCAAGTTGCAGCATTGTGATTATTGTTTTCATACTTTTCTTTCAGACTATCATTTAGTAGAACATTGCCTCTGTTCAAAATCCACAAATGTGTCCCATTTCCTTATTTTTTGTCCTCAGAAATCATCCGTAAAGTAAAAAAACCTCCACCAATGTGCCGTCCCACAGTCGCACCGGATCAGGCTCCACTTGAATGTATTCAGCTGATGAAGCAGTGCTGGAGCGAACAGCCTGACCGCAGACCAACTTTTGACGAGATCTTTGACAGGGTGAATTTTTGCATACCATCTTTTGCTCCAATAATCTCATCTCTCAACCTCATCAAACCCATTAAATATCTTCCATTTTTTATGTTAAACAGTTCAAGATCATTAACAAAGGCAAGAAGACCAATATTATTGATTCCATGCTGAGAATGCTGGAGCAGTACAGCTCTAATCTGGAGGATCTCATCAGAGAGAGAACAGAGGAGCTGGAGGTGGAAAAGCAGAGAACGGAGAAGCTGCTTTCTGAGATGCTTCCACCGTGAGTTAGCAAAGCGACACACTCATATACTGTAAGTGTTTGCTATCTTGTTTTAAATGTGTTCCTATGTCTTCTGTCCAGTTCTGTTGCTGAGGCTCTCAAAACGGGCGCCTCAGTGGAGCCAGAGTACTTTGACCAGGTGACAATCTACTTCAGTGACATAGTGGGTTTCACCACCATCTCTTCGCTCAGTGACCCCATTGAAGTGGTTGACCTTCTGAATGACCTCTACACGCTGTTTGATGCTGTACTCAGCAACCATGATGTTTACAAGGTCGGAGAATTTTGCCTAAAGTTCACATGGAATGACACTGGCACCCTGCAAACTTAACTAATATGTCAATTTGATCAGGTGGAGACCATTGGGGATGCTTACATGGTAGCATCGGGTCTGCCTAAGAGGAATGGCAACAAGCATGCCGCAGAGATAGCCAACATGTCTCTGAACATCCTCAGCTCAGTGGGCTCATTCCACATGCGACACATGCCAGACGTGCCCGTCAGGATACGAATAGGAATTCACTCAGGTAGGCTTAAAGAAAGCAACACTGACTAATGACCCTGAAAACATTACATAATATGTATTTTCCATTGGGAAACTGAAGTTTGAGTCCTAGAAAATTCACATTAAAAAAGAAATGCTTTTCTAAACAGGATTTGTATACAGGCATTAGATTAATTCAAAAGATTAAGGATACTTATCAAAAATTAGCATTTCAGAATTTTAGCATGTCTTGTGTGTTTATTGTTTTGCTGAATTCATCATAACACTGAAAGATGTTTGGTTTTGACTTGATTAAGAAGTACTCAAGTTTGAACCAGTTTTTGTTTTCTAATAACAATGCCATCAGACATTTATATGAAATCATCATGTGCACTAATTTCATGTTAATTTTGGACTGTTACTGATTGATTTTAAAAGCTTTTTGTCTATGTTGGAATGATTATCCAACAAGTTCAAAAATAAATGTAGAGGTTTGAACTAGTTGCTTTGCTCTACTCCACACAATGCCAAACTGTATTTACTGTATGGCAGCATGCATACACTTTCTGTATGGCTTAGGACTGAGCTTTGGGAAGGCATTTCCAGAAGCTTGATATTAACCTGCTTTATCCATTCCAAAACATTCTTTATGGAACATCCAACAAAACAAAGGCAAAGCATGCTTGAAACCAGGTGTGTCCAGGTTCCAAGCATCTTGTTGTTGATTTGATTTAAGTCCAGACTTCAATAGAGTGAAATGTGGTGGCAGGACCTTAAAGAGGCAGTTTGCGCATAAAAAGTCTCCAGTGAATTAAAATAGCGATGCGAAGAATAATGGACCAAATTTCTTTCATAACGATTTAAAACACTCATTGTCAGTTATCCCAAGACCTTAATGACAATGGTTGCCAGGTAGAAAGCCTGATTTTAGCTTTTAGGTCAATCACTGTTTCAAACAGGGGCAGGGTTCATTTTAACTGTACTGTACATGAGTTATTGAAGTGTTTTTTTTCTACATGCTCCCTTCTCTCTGCTAGTTTACTTTAGCTTAATACGTTGTCCAATTTTTCTTTTGCTCAAGGGCCCTGTGTTGCCGGGGTTGTAGGACTGACCATGCCTCGGTACTGCCTTTTTGGAGACACCGTCAACACTGCCTCTCGTATGGAATCCACTGGGCTGCGTCAGTATCCCGTACACATTTACTCAACATTGTGCTGCTCTGTCATATGTCCCATTTACCTCAGTCTTTTAAAGTCTTCTTCCCATCTCAGCTTATAGAATCCATGTAAATTGTAGCACTGTGAAGATCCTCCATTCTCTTAATGATGGATATAAAATAGAAGTTAGAGGCAAGACAGAACTGAAGGTAACAAACGTGGAAAATGTCACAAAATAATTATTTCTGTTGCTTTTACAATGGACCTGATCAGAGTAACTGCTCCTTACTTGCAGGGTAAAGGTATAGAGGAGACATACTGGCTTGTCGGGAAAACCAACTTTGCAAAACCTTTGCCAAAACCACCAGAAATAAGACCAGGGTAAGAGTTCCCATCTTATAGCACTGTTTTGCATTGCTTTATCAAAATGAGAAACCTATAATATGAGCAACAATGCCAGCAACATGTCAATGTAAACTTGCCAACTTTGTCATGTTACAACCCGAAACTGTAACATGACTAATCGAACTGATTAGTTTCAGTCCAGCTAATCATCCCAATAAAATCTTCTTTAGTTAGAAGATTTTATTGGGATGTTATGTGTTGCATTGCAATGAAGAGAAACAAAGATTGTGAACTGGAAAGACAATGAAAACTGATTTAAAAAAAAATATTTTTAAACAAATATTGGGGAAAAAATAGGGTACATTTGTATTCAGCTCCACAGAATCAATGCTTAATAGAACCAGTTTTTGCTACAATTACAATTGCCTTTTGCAGTATGTCTCCCTCAGCTTTTCACATAGATACTAAAATATTTACCCATTCTTCTTTGCAGAATATTTCAACTCAGTTTGATTAGTTTGAGAATATCAATTCTCCAAGTAATCGAAGACTAGTCAAAGATTCTCAATTGGTTTACCGTCCAGGTTTTGACTGGGCCATTCAAACATATACATACACGTTTATCTGAATAATTCCATTGTTCATGTGGTTATATTTTCGGTTTAATTTCCCTGCTTAACACAAAAGATGGATTTCACCTCAATATCAAGTATTTTGCAAGATTCCTCCAGGATTTTTCTGCTGAACAAAAGCATCCCCACAGCATGATTCTGGCACCCCTATGCTTTAGCATAGGGGTATCAGCATAGGAATGATGTTGGTGGTGATGTGCAGTAATAGTTTTGCAAAATAAATAATGTTTAAATTATAGCCCAAAAATGTAATTGTTGTCTCCTTCTTTAATGTTTGCTGTGTCTGCCATGTAGCTTATGGCATAAATGTAAACCAGACTTCTTACAGCTTCCTTCAAATGTGTTTTTTTTCTTGTCACAATCCAGATTTGTGAGGTTATGACTTAAAAAGCAATTATCTTGTCTCTAGATCCTTCCCCCCAAGCTTTGGATCTGCAGCTCCTTTAGAGTTACCATTGACTTTTTCTTCTCTGATTAATAACCCCAATGACATTAGATGAATGTATTATTTTACTTCTAAATAATACATCTGGAATGTAAATGTATTGCATTACATTTATTATGTAATGCAATATTATATAATAATTGTATTACATAATATCAAATGGTCTGAAGAAGTTGTTTATGGTTGTAATGTGACATGCTGTGAACAAAACATTTAGGGGTATTGGTGAGTTTACAAGGCACCGTATTTTCATAACTGTCTCCAATAAACCTTGGACTGGTCCAAACTGCTGTTGTCAACAGGGAAGACAATCATGGGCTGAAACCTGAGGAAATAGCTGCATACAGGAGAAAGAAAGCCGAGAAAAAGGCTTGACCATCGCAGGTCAAATATAGGAGGTATAGATCAGCATGCTGCCTGGTGTTGTGCTGTGGTTGTTTTACTGTTGCTTTAATATGATTGCATCCTCTGAGTCTCCACACCCACAACTTCCTGTTATTGATTTCTGAATCGTGTTGATTGATAATCTCATTAATCTCTTGATCTTATCACCTTCCTCCTCTTCTCCGTTAGTGGATTGGGGAAAGCCCTGCTTGTTTACCGCATTCATTCTCTTTTATGTTGGCTGACATATTTCCCCTTCATTTTTTTTTTATTTATTGTGTTTGTAATAGTACTTTGTATGTGTCTTACTTTCCCACCAATCTTTTTCCTAAAATAAGTTGGATTGTACCACAGAGGCTTCAACTCTACATTTTCTATTAAACTAGGGACAACTGGCAAGAGATGGTGACAGAAGAGATCAAGACTCATTTCCGCAAGGCCAACAGGCAGGTGGACAAAAAAATCTGAATCAATGAGAGGAAGAGGAGCAAATAAATCAAAGGACCTACAGAGGAGCACAGGACAGAGGCATCCAGATGAAGACAGAGAAGAAAAGCTGGGAGGGGCAAGCACAGGGCTGAAAGCAGCACCCAGCCTCTCAATGTGGCTTAATGCAGACTTGTTTAAGAGGATTGTTCATCGACTGGCTAATCTCCCTTCAGCCAGCACAGCAGAACATGACAGTGCTAATGTAATGAGAATGGTAACGTCACCTGGCTGCCTACCTGCTGCCAACAAGTACTCGCTCTTTAATGAAGGTTGAACTCGTTCAATCCTCTCTGAAATCTCTGGCCACTGCGTGGTCCTCTACTTCAGGGCAGCCGAAGGTTCATCCATCCAAAGACTGAACGCCCCAAACGCCTATTTCAAACTGAAATGTTTCAGTGAAAGCTGTTTTTAGTCAAGCTACAGAGTTGAGCCTGTTATGTAGCGGTTTATATTATTATTATGTGTTGTTAGCCATCCAAAGCTGGAAGGCGACAGCTGCTATTGTGTAAAATCAACTATTTAGAAAAAGAAAATTCCTCCTTGCTACTTTTATTTGTTTGCAATGGAGTGGACCAAGACTGAATTTGCACACTCCAACAAGCTTTTTACAGTAACAACACTTATTATAGATTACAGTAAAGAAATGAGGTCAGCTTTTGGAAGGCATTGAAAGAAAAATGAAATAAAAAATATTTTTTTCATAAAATAGTGTTTACTGTGAAATCTTGAGGTTCCTTAATAAGATAAATGCTTTGCAAAGCTCAGCAATGATCTCCCAGAGAAAGTTGGTATTATAAGGCTTGGTGTCTGCACTTTAACTTTTCAGAAAATTACCTAATTGTTTAAGTGTTATGTGATTCTTTAATGACAAGGACGTAACGTTTTAGTTTTTTTTTTCTTTTCTTAAAGTCTTGATAGATATTATCAGTGGTCCTAAGGAGTTTATTCTCAGATAAATCTCCCAAAATTACTTTGCTCAGTTAATTGATTTTTTTATTTCTTTTTAAAACCAAATCAGTAACGCTGATTGGTGAGTTGCTTCTCCTCAGAATAGTGCCCTGAGCAAGAGCCTTTGCGCCACTGAAGCAACATTAGAAAAATCCTCCTCATTCTTCTTGAGGAGCAAATGTGAACATTTTCAGAAGTTAATAATCCTTCTTTGAAAATTCTGCCCATAGTTGCAGTGAACTGGTTGCTTCAGTATAAAATCACTCCCCCTGCTGTTCACTGTTATTAAGAGTAACACTCCTGTTCAATTTGCATCAGTTGTTTGTACATGCATTTGGAAAATGGCTCATTTAAAATGTTTTGAAACAATGGTTCGGATTTAAAGTTTCAATAAGTTTCTCCTTCATGTCAGTAAAACATACAAATACAATTCAATTTAATGTGTCATGTTTTCATAAGAGATTAGATAGATGAATCAATGTCTTCTTTTGTTGATAAAATACAATCATTTTTAAATAAAAATAAAAATTAGTGATGAAAGAAGTATTTTTGCAAAAAAGGAGAGCATTCTTAAATATGCTGATTTGCCTAAGCTCTAACCTTGCAGCAGATGTCATCATTAAGAAGTCTTCAACAATACCTTTAAAAAGTTTTTTTCAAACCCCAACGATCCTGATGAGCTTCATGTGCTTTATTTAAAATAGATGACAGCAAAGTATGTGATAAATGTGCATAGTGTGTAATTATCTGAATGTTGTATGTCTGATCTATTATAACTGAAATACAAAGAAAAATCTACATGTAAATAATTACCATACAAATAAACCATTGATTTGTATCACTTTGTCCACATAAATGAATAGTCTTTACGATTTATCACCACAAGAAGGTGCTGTTGCATTTATAGTTGTAAGTCTGCTAATGCTTCTTTTATATAACAAAGCTCAAGCGCCAGTCTTTTTTAAAAGAGTAAACCTTTCTCTGACAAAGTGTTTCCATGCTGTAGAAGAAAGAATTGGGTCTTACTAGACTTGTCACACTGCCACAATCCCATATTTTCTTTGTTTGAACTCCCTGTGAGAAATTTGCCCAATCACCATGGGAGTCTTGCACTCCACCTAATATTACTATTTGCATTGCATGCGTGTCTCTCCTCTATCTGGGACTTTCCCACTGAGTGTGTTGTTGAAGGTAGGAGTGGTTAGAAAGAAGTCTATGTATCTATGGTAGATTAGCGGCGCAAGAAGAGAGAGCCATCATTGTTAAATCTCTGCATTCCAGACTAGCAAGGAATCTTTGACCTCTAGCCAACTGGAAAGATTGTTATCTCACATTTGGAGCATGAATACACACCGTGACTACACTTCAGCAAAAAAAAAAAAAATGGTGCTCAGTGAGGAATTCTAAAAGCAGAACAGACACACCAAATCTTTTGTTGCTTTTGTTTAATTGAAAAAAAAAACAAACAACATATTAATACATAGTCACACTATTCCAACAGCTTCTTTGTGGACATACCTACAACGACACAATATTGCTGGAAAATGATAATGGATACAGCACCACATACTGCCACCTTTCAGTGCAAGATGATGGCAAAATAAAATGAATGAGAGCTGCAAATCGATATTTGTGCGAAGATCTTTTTTTTTCTTTAAACATTAAAGATAATGCAAGAAAAAGCACAGGGAATGTGGTAATACCATCAGTGGCAAAACAGGTGGGGAAATTTCAAAATAAAAATTGTCATACTTAATATAAGTATGTTGCCTTTTGAGCCAACTGATGATGATTATTGTGTGTTTTACTTTCCTAAGCTCAAAGTGTCAAAAATTAGTGTACTTAGATGTCCAGTCCACAGATTGTGTATTGGAATGTGCTTGAGGTAACAATCACGCCAATAAAAACACACTCACGCAAGCAGTTTCCTGACAGAAATTCACAAATATTAAATCTACTCAACATGATTCACAACTTTATCATTATAGCTCATCACGCATTTTATCCCCTTTGGGTCTAACCACTCTGCCGATGTACAGGATGGAGTTGGTCTTGTTGTCTTTCACCAGGAAGATGAAGGGGTGGTCTACATAGAAGAGCTTAGGGTTCTTCAGTTTATCTGTGCCGAAGATGCTTGTGTCATAAGGGTTTCCGTCCACATCCAGCTCCAGGGCAGAAGCATGGAAGACGTTAGAGAGGTAGAGGTCCTTCTTCCCTGAGATGTTGGAGAGGTCTGCTTTGGATTTGTCCACCGCTTCAGTGAGGCCCAACTCAGCTAAATATTTCTACAGGAAGAAAAGACAACTGCTTAAGACTCTATTGATCGCTTATTATAAAACTCTGACTCAAATATCAACTGAAACATTTACCTGAAGGTTGTGACTGACTTCCAATGAGATCTTGGGGAGGGAAATTGCCACGGCCCTGTTCTCCATCTTGTTCAACCAAGTGTCTACCTGCTTCTTTGTCAGCAGTTTCTCCAGGCGTTCCAGGGGCTCCAGGTGGTAGGGCATGATGAGGATCATAGAGGCCTCCTTTTTGCCCAGAGGCATGTTGAGGATGTAGAGATTGTTCTCTTTGTCCTCATAGAAGTCGTAGAGACCTGGAAGGAGACATCAGTTGTCTTATCAGATGTGAGGATACAGCTGGAAAGACATAACAAGATAACAAGCAGAGATGGCAATGCTCACCTGTGCGATGCATCATAGAAACTCCAACAGTGAAGGAGCGGGTAACCAGGAAACCGCGGCTGTCAACCATCTTTTCATGGAATCGCTCATCCCAGTGGGCTATGGGTTAAAAGGAAAATCAGTTTCACACCTGGATAGGGTTTAGATGGGATCTGCTGCCACGCCCTAACACTGTGTGCACTTACGCTTGAAAAACATGGCGTTGACAATCATGGCTCCATCTGGGTTCTGTACATCCTTGGTGATCTCCGGCAGCTTGCCGTCTGTTGACTTGGCTGCCCACTCATTGATGGAGTTCACTGCGCTCCGCTTGTCCCTGAAGTTGATCTTTGAGTGGTCGTAGTTGTAATGCTTCTTGCTGGTCTTCACAAAGTCATCAGCGAAGGAGACAGAGCTGGGGCCGTAGAGGCGGTTGTTGATCTTCCAGGTGGAGTTTCGGGTCTTTTGATTACTCACCTGGTAAATCGCAAAATGTGAACTCTTAATCCAAATGTTTAGAGGCTCTGACCTCAAACACAACCTTATTTTGACTATGAGAAGTTAAAATTTGTGCTTCTGTGCACTGTTTACCTCAGAGAGGAGCTCTGACAGACCTGCATGCAGGTGCTCGTCTTTGAGTTTGTCAGCACTGAGGACAGTTTTCACCTGGGAGGCAGTGGAGGCCTTACCGCCGAGAGCAACCAGCCCCAGAGAAGATGCCACAACAACAGGAGAAACAACAATGTTGTCTGTATTTTTGTCCTGAGCCATCTTGTGGTACAAGCTGGATTAAAAGAACAGAAAAACACACTAATTGAATTTTCTAAGAAAATGGCACTTAGGTTTCAAAATACTGGAAATGATTCAAGCAGAAATTTTGCTCATATAGCAAAATTGCTGCTTTGAATCATATAGCTAACCTGAAGGCCAAGTTGGCACTGTTGTCAGCTAGCGTGTTAGCATGGCTGCTCAGCTTCTTGTCTTCTGCAGAGGCCACGAAGGCCAGCAAACAAAGAGCGACAGCTCTGGTCATCCACATCCTGTTTCACTTCGAGTGTGACAAACTGCAAGCAACAGAAGAAACAAGAAGAGAGAGGGTTAAAGGTAACCAGATGTAAGTAAGAAAAACATTTGATATCATGCTAAATTTCACAATTTCACTATTTTTTAGACTATTTAGAACATTAAAGTCAGATTGAACTGGACCTTTGGTTCATAAGGTAGCTCTGCTTACAATTCCAACAAGAAAAAAATCTGATCTAAGTTAGTCTATATGCTAAAACTGTAAAATGTCCCTGGACTCACCCCCAAAAAAATCAAAAGTCGATAAGTTGGAAGGCCTGTGGAACCTACCGATAACAAGACACCAGCAGTTTTACTGTCGAATTTTGTATTCCAATAACAAGAAAATCATGAAAACTGTTGAGAAAGCTGAAAAATGAGCAGGAAGCAATTAAGGTTCAGTGAAAAGCTTATACTTCGGAGTGAGGGAGGAAACTGTGGCGGCAGGCCTGGTTCAGCCCACAGAGAAGCTTTGGCAAGACTCCAGACAGAAGCAGGCATGATCGTTGCCACGTCAGCAGCAATGAGGGGTACAGCTGAGAGCGACTGCCCCTTAGAGTCATGTTTCTCTTTGACTGAAGGCTGAAATATGACGCCTCACACTTTTCTGGATGAACTGCAATTAATGCGAACTGCTGCAAATCTATGCAGTCAGTTAAAAAGTCAAAAATTACTTTTTCAGTCACCAAAGTCTGTGATTCTTTAACAGCTTCCTTCTCTGCCTTCCTCATTCTATCACTCAGATACATAGCCTGAAGGCTTGAATAACCAGCTGTACTTTCTTTTTACGGAGAGATGTTTTCTGCATCTCTATGGTCTCACATTTATGGCACAACATGAATTAACTTCACTTATGGATACCTTGAGATGTTTTCATATCAGCGATTTTCATTCTGAAAGACAAAAGGTTGATGACGTAATCGCCACAGAGTAAAAAGTGGGACTTTTTCAGGTTCTTAGACAAACACTGCGTTGATATGCATGCTTCATTTCCACTCCATTTAATTTGCCTGTAACTTGATTTTTTTAAGCAGAAGTACACATTTTCTAAACTCCATTTCATCAAAACACTTTTATGTGCATAATCTGGTTAAATGTGAAAAGATTGCATCATCATTTTGGGACAGATTGCATAAAAATATTAAGTTTTAAAGAGAGCAAACAGCTGAAAAGTAGGACAAACCCACTGCTGTAAGGTTTACCCATGAAGTCAAAGGAGTCAATTCACTGTCCATATTCCTTCCCTGGAAACAAACATGGTTATATTTTTTGATTCTCACCTGGCACAGATTCGCAGGGTCTCTCCGATTGGGTGCGTCCGGTGGGTAGCATAAAGGCACGACTCTCCCCGGCTCTATATATCCTTAGATAGAATTTTCTGGAAGATGGGAATGGGATATTCAAATAAGGATGTCCATGTTTGCTCAGGAAGTTGGGAATGGGACGTCCCCCCACTGAAATCACAGGGTGGACCCAGACAGCTGGAAGGGCTGAAGTTAACTCCCCTGCACTGGTCTGGGATCAGTTTTAAAAAACTTTTTCCACAGATATCTGTAGACACAAACAGGAAGAAAAATCTGATTTGTGTTCAGCAATACCTGCTGATCTCTGTCAGTCTTAATGCAGTGTGCTGAATCAATATTTCACCCTGATTTCATCACTCGGTGAAATTGTGGGAAAAAAAGAAAGATTGGACTATTTTCTGCTGAAACAATCAAGCCTATTTTATACATGTATACATGTGTGATACGAATTCAAGCGAACCGAGTATCATTCCTGAACAATGCCTCTTTATAGACATACACAGGAAGTTTCTGAATATGCACATTGTTTTCCAGATCATTGGGGAAAAAAAGTTGGAATTTTACTGCAGCTTTTCTATTTATTTCTCTCTGGTTTCAAATGGAAATCTCTAGAACTTCAAAAGTTTCACTCAGTTGCATATACCCCTCTGGGAAGCTGCAAAGACCTCTAGTCCTGCCCCCACCCCCACACTGCCACGTCTCTCCATCCCGGCTGCGAGCTGCAGGATGGGGGAGCAACTGGAGCAGCAGGCTGACGTGTCCTAAACCTGAACCCCCGTTTTTCATTGGGTGCAACAAGATTTTAATGCAAAATATGTTTACATCTTCTAACTTGATGTATTATCTCAGTATTTATATATACCTAAAGTGTGACATAGGATCTTTCATTCAACTTAAAAAAAAGACTTAAAATATCAATATAATGCACAAAGAAACTCTGCACAGGCAACTTAAAATAATGTTCAAGTATTTTAATCACTGACACCAATGTCACCAATTTGCCAGTCCTCTGGATCTTCTTCTTCTTCTTCTATTTTATTTTATTTTATTTTTTGCAGTTTTTGCAAATGGTCTTGACATGCCCGTTGATGTCAGTGTTTTTTTTTTTCTCTCTCTCTATCTCTTTCTCTCTCTTTCTCTCTCTCTCTCTCATAGTGATGTGTCTGGGGAGGTTTCCAGAACATTCTGCAAAAGTTAGGGGAAGAAAATCGTCCCAGAGACAAGCTAAAAAAAACAGCCAGCATTGACTTTTTCTCACAAGATGCTGACACCAATAAAAGGTCTTACAGTCCTTGGCATGGGTAGGCTATTTAACAAATGAGCCCCCCTTAAGCTAATCATATCCCCTAATATAAACAGACACAGCACCCCCACCTCTGTGGGTAATGTGGCTGAAAAAGGGTCACAGTTTACACCAAAATTCCTCAGCTTACACAGTAGTGAAGGAAACACCTGGGTCAACAACAAATTCAACCTCTTAGTGGACAGCATTTCTTTGGTGGTGTGGTGTGTCTTGTGAGAAACAAACACACAGAGCGAGAAAAGAAAATGTACATGTTAGTAATAGTTTAAAAGTATTAATACTAGAAAAATTACACGTTCCTAAAAGGAAGACTTAAACTCAGAAGTCAAAGTCTTTGAGACGTTTAGGTTTTAAGGAAAATCTTCCTGTTGTAAGGAGAATTTTCCAAAAGAAATGTTTGGAAATGTTTTGGCAAAACATCCTTCTGGTGGAAGTCATTCTCTGGGTAACCATAGCCGCTGTCATTTGAATGAATGGTTCACATATATGTGTCTGTGGGAGGAAAACAATGTTTCTAGATTTACTGTGATCCATAAATTTCAAAACTTTGATGTACATACTTTATATTGTATATGTAACACTTCTCTTTGCAAACGGGTTCTTTTTTTCTCAGAGGCAGAAGTTTATTGATGGTAGGAAAAGTCAGGCACGTGTCCTGCACGTTTTCCAGGAGTAGGGAGGAGCTACTTCTTACATAACTCCAAGAAAGAAAGGCTGTTTGAGGAGAGGAGCTCATGCAACATCTGGGCGTCATTGCTCTGTCCTCATTGGAAGGATCAGGAACTTTCTTTCTAAATGTTGGTTTTGATGTGGTACTGAAAAACACAGACATATTAAGGAAAATAAATGTATTTCTAAAAGTTCAGAAGGTAATGTGAGGAAAGCTGTGACAAGTTTTGATTCTGGCCTCCTTTAAGCTTGTTCATTGTGTTTGAACTTCCTGTGGACAAGAGGGATGCGGTGGTTAAAAACAATCAGGAGTTACAGAAAGGCTTTGTAGACTCTTTCCTTCCTTCTCTCTTTAAATATGTGTTAGTCTATGACTTCCTGTGTATGAGCCATATACAGCACACTTATTTCACCAAAACCTCAAACCAGAGCTCTCTTGGAGAAGTGATAAAAGTTTTAGGATTTTTTTTTTTACATATTGTAGATGCTTAAAAAAATGCTGTTGGTATATCTGCTAAGATGCTGAGTCTGCATTAAGTTAATGCAAATTTTCCATTTAGGAAGAGGAGCATAGCTGGCCAAACAGGCACCATGAACCAACAGGACAGAGGCATTGCAGCTCAACAGGGTGATGTAACTTCTGAAGTGGCATGTCTGGAGAAACTTCATGAATGAGCAGCTTCATGAATCTATATGCTGCTTGTGTTTGAGAAACCGCTTTATACACAGTTACGATAGGGAACCTCGGTGAGTAATTAAAAAATGCAGAACATGTTAAAATAAGGAGTAAGCGCATCACACAATCCATGGTTTACATTTATTACTCATTCTAACTGTGACTAATTAATTATACATTTTATTTTTAAGTCTGCAAGCATTTGAAGTGTTGGAATTGATAAAAATGACTGCAATACAAGTGTTTTTTAATCGAGTTTTTTGTTAGCATGCACATGACACAAAGCACAGAGTGAGTGTGTGAGTTTTAAATCCCTAGAAGTGAATTTTAGTTTCCTACCAGGCAATGATGAACTCTGTCCAGTGCTTTTGCTTAAATATTTACAACTAGAACAAGTTCTGTGTATAACTAGCACAGTAACAACCGTCTGACCTTCAGAGCATAATTTATTTGCTGGACCGGTTCATAGTGTAACATTCAGCGCTGTGAAATTGAGTAAGAACTGAATAAGAACTCAGTTGTATTTACTGTAAGAAATTTGTAATTTTTGCATACATGATGCCACTGAGAGGAGAATCATGTCAAATTATAGTTGAACATGTGATGCTAAAGCGTGTTTTTAATTTAGCTTGGGTTGTTCTTATGCTTTACAGCTGTACTTCAAACGTGTCAAACTAGCAGCAGTTTACAGGCTTATGCAGGAGGGTAATTTGAGTTATTCCACAAGAACACATCATGTAAGTCATGTGATGATGTGACTGTTCACTTTTGTTAGAAATTAACTTATTTTTCCAAAACATGGCCATTTCAGACATAACCTTGCAACCTAGAAATTGATTGGCACTCCAGGTAAAGATGTATAAAATAAATCCCTTTCATACAAGGTTGCAAGTAAAAATAGTCTTTTTTGTCACAGTTCTAGTTGTTCGAAACTTTTCAAATATTGTTTTGAGAGTATATATTGCAAGCTTTGTGGGGATTATAACGTTATTTTGCAGTTATGTCCTCATTTATAAACTTGCATTGTCTAAAACTAAGGATATCGTTGCTGCAATACAAATACCTTGATATTTGAGACACTACTGTATCATATTAACTTTTATCTGTATTTTTATCTGCTATTACAGTAAAAATATATAATGTGATAAACAACACTGCTGAGAAAACTGCCAGTTCTTTGTGTATAGCAACCAAGAGTAAATAAAATATATAGTAAACAGACTGTGTGGAGAAGAAATACTACAAAAATCAACCTTTGGGAAAATAGTGAGTAGACACTGTGATATTTTTATTCAGTGGTTATGAATAATGCAGAACAGGATTTAAAACATGAACGAATTGTTGGTGGTTAGTCTAATTGTGGCTGATCCATTTACAGTTCGTTTGTGCGTATTCCTAAAGACAGGCAAAAACTATTGAAAACTGTAAGGCAGTACAACGCCGCCCTCTGGTGGGAGAGATTTGAAAGTATTTTCACCAAGGCAAGTAGTCAAAGTCATATGCTACATTACATCGACAAAATCCATCTGCATCTCCTAACAAAGTGTGAATAAGCTCATCATTTATGTATTAGCCTTTAATTTGTGCATCAGATCAAGGTGAATTATTTAAACTTGTGCCAAATTGCTATTAGAAAAAAAAAACTGGCTTGAGTTGAAAATTCACAGCCACTAGGTGACGCAAAAAGCCGTGGGATGAATTCCAACCCCTTACAAGCATGGAGGTTTTTGGCATCTTGGGGATAAAATAATGTCTAATTTTTCACCATACAGTAAATGATCCAAAAATTATATATATAATTTTTCTGGTGGAATTACCTTATGGCAGACACTCTTAATGGACACTGCATAATGTTTGATCCACGGATGCAGACCAAACATGAAACCACATCCCTAAGAGTCTGATTAGACTGATTGGACTTTTAGGGAATCTTAGTCCTTTGCAAAATCTAAAACCAGCATTAGATTATAAAACAATATCCTATGTAGGAAATCTAGACCATGGTGCAACTCAAAACCTTCAAAGCTTTTTGCTGAAATTAAAAAAGTTAGGAAAGGAGAGCATCAATCAGAAAATCAGCCTGAAGAACCATGGTAACACCTCCAGAGTTAGCATGATACAAACATTTGGTGGTAGAAACTGTTGAAAGGACAACATTTAGCAGAGTGCTCTGCAAATATTGCCTGGTGAGAAAAAGCCATTGTAGAAAGAAAGCCATGGGAAGCCCTTTTTAAAGATGAGCATAAGCTATGTAAAAACACAACAGAGATGTGTAGGAAAAGAATCTCCTGAGATGAATCCCAAATTAAACCTTTTAGCCTGCATGCAAAAACCAATGTGTGGTGGAAAACAACCCGTCTGATCCATTCTGTATACTTGATTGGCAGAATAAACAGGAGGAGCAGAAGGTATGTGAGATAGGGGGATGAGCAGCATCACACAAAGGGGTGATTGACAGTGCCAAGACCTGCCTTCTGGATCTGATTAGCTGCTTGTTGTAGCATTGGGAGAAGGCAGAGGTGCTCAAATCTTTTCGCAAATTATTTGTCTCATACCATGCTGTCATGACATAAAGAAAGTTTCATCAAATATGTCAAAAATATATATTTATAAAAGGTTAAATACTGCAGTTGTAAGGGTGAAACTACTTTTGTAGAGTGATGTGTGATTTTTCAATTTGCAAAACTCACTGACTGAAAGTTTGGCATCCAAAGGTTCCAGTCAATGCCTTTGGCGGAAGAACATCTTGAAAAGGATAGCTTTACCTCATTTTATGCCTCAGGACATCTTTGGAGTCAAAAGATGCTATTCTTTCCTATTTCTTCCCTTAGGATAAATTCCTGCATTTCTTTCTTCTGCCACCTTTCTGATAACAGCAGGCACAAATTCGTTGCCCAATCCTGTTGTGTTAAGGAGCCTAACCTGCTGGGAGGACCCCTGCTGGCCATGCCACCCCTTCCTGTCTGTGGATGCTGTTTGGCATTTTAAAATGGGTGGAGTTCAAAACAAAGCTAAGCAGCTGGAGCCGCTGAGTAATGCCAGCCTGTGGGGAGAGGAGCAGGAAAGCCCGGGTCAGACACATCAAATAGGAATATGACACAGGAAGTCTTCCTGAGAGAAGCATTTCCCCTGCTCCCCTGCATGTAAATGCACCTGTAGAGACAATGTCAAGGTGTGTGTGTGTGCGGGGGTGCGTGGGTGTGCGTGGGCGTGTGGGGGTGCGTGCGTGTGAATTTATCTGACACATAATTAACAATAATTATAATTTAGTAAACCTTTTAGGGGTTGTTTGATGATTTGGCACCACTGTGATTATGACACGGGTTTAAAATGAGTGTAAGCAAATCTCCTGTATCTTTTTCTCTTCACAGAATGAACAGAAAGATTTAGCTTGATAAAATCAGGCACCACAAATTTTTACATTTCAGGAGCTATAACTAGCCTTTTGGTTTCCTTGGTGATAAATGTAAAATATTTATCATGCCAAGTTAAGTCCTATGAAAAGAAAATTGGAAGTCTGACAAGCTATGTATTTGAATTAAAATAGATGATTCTACACATCAGTGCTGGATATTATCTTGTTATCTTGGTACCAATTTGATGAAATCTGGGAGAGAGAGCAGGTTTAGTTGTCTGGGCAGATAATTGGTTATTTGCTGAGATTATAATTGTGAACAAACCCAGCTCAAGCACAGAGATAAGAGTTTTTTTTAAATTTAACATGTGTCTCTTTCTGCAAATGAACACTTTCACTAACTAGACATATGCCAATGTCCTAACTGATCAGCACAATACTCATTTTTTTCCTGAATATTTTTTTGTTGCTGGCTGAGAAACCATATCCATACTAAAGGGGAAAATGACTGCTTATAAGAAAGACCATCCCAAATATTTAACCTTCAGCTTGGGGTAGAGCTTTTGGACTTCAGTGTAAATTTCAAGACCAAACAGGGAACAAATGATACTGTTGGCTATAGGACAACATGTCTTTCAGTTGTTTTTAAAATACTGTTAATGTAAGAGACAACAGCAAAGTATCTGCAATTCTTTCTTCAGTCCACAGAATATTTATTTATTTTTCTATTTTACTGAAAGATAATATAATCCACCAGTATAGTGGAACTAGCAGAACAGAGAGGAGTTGATACATGTTTCAGATATAACTTACTGTTGACATTACACAATATCTCTGATTCTAACAGCAGGTGGTATCTCTGCTACAAAAATCAATCCATCTGTGTTTCTCAATGAGCAATGCAGTGCACCTTAGGACGAGGGAAAAGTCTGACTGGTCAAAAGCATCTGCAACTTTCATCTCGTTCCTCAGTACATTGAGCAATTAATATTGATGCAGTAGTAAGTACTTTTATTTCATGGACATTTCCAGAAAGTATTAATCTGTTTTCTACAGCACATGCAGTGAAATTTAAATGGGTCACTTGGTATTTTGCTTGGAACAGACACAGTAACAAAATGTTTGACTTTCAGTTTCTTCATAAGCTGATGATTAAGAATATGAACCCATTTAGAAGCAAACACACACAATTATTGAAAAAGGATCAGCATAGCGTCATGTAACTCTAGATTTAAGATGTGTCTCCTGGCTGCACAGCAGAAATAAAGTGCAAGAAGTCAGGCAGAAAGAGTGTTGTTTTGCCAAAAGAACTTAAGACCTACTGGGTCTCATTGCAGGAAGAATATTTATTGCTTCAACTCAAAGGAAATCTCTTCATCTGATATGATGATATGCCACATATGCATACTGAAGCAGGTGCTGGCTTTTGCACATTTTACAGAAAACATATTGAAGGGGCTTTCTCATCTTTGAATGTGTACAGAACCTATTCTGTATTTATCAGAAAAAAAAATCTGAAACATTAGCTTACTAAATTATCCACTACCTGTCTGATTTTCTTGCTTGATCCCAAATAGCTCTGTAGCGTTTCTTAAGAGTTGCCACTCAGTTCCTTTGAAGTGCCAAAAGGTTTCCAGTTAAACTCTGGACAAAGATGCAAACCTGTTGACTGAAAAAGTTACTTAACCTGTAAGTTACTTTCAAAGTTACTTAACTTGTATCGTAAACGTTTCTCATGCAGTGTTCTCAGGGGGACACACCCAGAGTATATTCATTCTTTTCCTTTAGGCAGTAAAATCTTTCCAGCCTTCTTCACCTTTCCCCTGTAATTTTAGCAGTCATGGTTTTGGAAACATTTTTCTTTACAGCTTTTCTGAAAGACATCATTGACACTAAGGGAACAGATTACTGTTGAACTGAGTTTGGCCAAAAATGTGTAAATGCCTTATAGATGCTACTTTTATACACAATATGGACAACTTCAGCTCTATCCACATTTCATTTTATTTTAGGATATTAATCCATTATGAAAACTTTTTCGTGCTTACTTATGTCTTTTGTGGAACAAAAAAAAAAAAACATTTGATGTTTTCTACAAAAAAATAGAAAATAGATAACCTTTGTTTCAGATAAACAAAGGTTATCTGAAAAGGTTCAGATAACCTTTTTTAAAGAATGTTGTGATCCAATTACAATTTGGTTCATTTCTCCAATTATCCTTAATATTGTCAAAACAGTAGGTGCATTTCTCAAAACAATTCATACAAACAGCAAAACATCATGGCCCTGCAAAAAACATTTTTTGTCCTGACAAGTTAATCTGGAAATAGGAGATACCAGTCAAACATTCACTGCAGCTACTGATACTGTGCTTTACAAAAGTATGAGGAACACTTGAACTTTTTCACATTTTTGTCACACTATGAACGTAAACCTCAGCATAGATAATTGGCATTTCAAATGACAAACACAAACCAGTGCACAACTGTGGAGGGAAAATGACACGGGGCTTTCCATATGTTTTTTTTTAACAAATGAAAATCTGAAAAGTGTGGGCTACACACTATATTCAGAACCTTTAATTTTGATATCCCCAAATGAAATCGTTTGCAACCCCTGGGTACACAAGTCACCTAGTAATAGTCATCCAAGTCTCTTTCAAAAATCTCTTTTTATTGCCACTTGGCTGAGTGTGAGTTGACATGTTCTTTTTACTCTCTCTTCTCTGTTTTATATGTTTGTTACGAGTGATTTGTATGGCCTAGTTTTATCTCTTTTATTCATCTTATTTTCAAACAGCACTTTGGACAAACTTGCTGTTTTTAAATGTGCTTTATAAATAAATTGGATTTGGATCTGTGTATAAATTGAGCTCAGTATAAATCCATGTTTAAGTGTATTCATGTGTTATAATGGCCAAATCAAAGTCCAGACTTGAGAGTCTGTGATAAGACTTGAAAATTGGTAATCACAGTTGTTTACCATACAAACTGACTGAGCTAGAACTGAATCGCAAAGAACAATTTGCTAAGATTTCTACTCTTGATATGCAAAGTTGTTGAGATATACTCCCATTTTCTTGCAGCTTGTTAAGTGTGATGACAGAAAGTGTACATACATACATACATACATACATACATACATACATACATACATACATACATACATACATACATACATACACAAAAAGTTCAAGTGGTATAAATATTTTTTTCTAGGCACTAATTTAACCATAATCCAGATGACAAGTGATGGTAAAATAATCACTTTCTATCAAACAATAACAATAACAGAAAATGCAAACAGTATGTCAAACAACCCTTCGATTCTAGAAGATAAACGTGATAAAATGTGTTGCGTTCAAAACCATCAGATTTTTGACTACCAAACTCATGTCAAGTTATTTTAACCGTTAGGACGTTGTATTTTTTTTCTTCATCTGTTTAGGAATTGTGATGGCGATGAAAATGAACAGGAAATGTATTTTTCAGCTAGTTTAAACTAATCTAAACACCAATATTTCCGTTTTCTTAAACAACTTAACGTGCCTGGATGCACAGTGGTCTGATTATCGTGTATGTTACACGCGCCGTGAAGGGCCTGGAAAAAAGTCAACGGTGACGCTCCCTCACTTTTACACCAGGCTGGAGATAAAATAGACCGACTCACTCTCCTCCCACTCTTCAGTACAGTGAACCAGTCAGGCGGAGGACAGGACGTATCTCTGCTCAAACCCTCAAAGAGTGAGAGACACGCAGGACTCAGTCACGCTGAAAACAGGACGTCTTTTTCACTTGGTCCAATAACCATTCAGTCAGCTCGGTGTTTTCTCCTTTGCTTTCGTTGTAAAACTTCGGCTCTGTCAGCGTTTTACCGTTTTCTCCGCGCCTGTATCTCTGACTCAAACTGTGTCCCCGTTTGGGCTTGTCGGAGAGCTCAACTTTTACCGAACGGACAGAAAACAAATGAAAGTGCCCTCAGACAGACAGGTGAGTGTGGGCTAACTGAAGCTATCTCTTTCACGGGTTTATATTTTTACCAAATATATCGCATCAACATCTGTGTGTAGCTCAGGGAAATTCCTCATAACCATGGTAACACAGACTAACATTCCTGTAACTTTACTACTGCAGTCAGTAAAAAAAAAAGTCTAAGCAGGAGGTTTCAACCTCAAAGACTGAGGTCATATTTACACTGTTAACCCTAACCTAACAATAACAAGTTTCAAATGCAGGACCTGTAGTTCAGTGGTGCAGGCATGGACATAAACATCCATAATGGTGTATCCTCTGGAGGTGCTATCCCTTTAATCCTCAGGCAGAGTAAGAGCAACCATGCATTGTTTTTAAGTTGATGCCATTTCCAGCACATGTATTTCATGAAATAGTATTCCGCAAAGCTTTTGCAGAGTTAAATACATTTAGTTTTTGCAATATTACATTACAGGATGTTCTTGGATCCATTGTATGCAATGGCTACAAGTTTCATCTATGCCAAGATTTTTAATAGGTTAGGATTTCAAAACCGTAAATATTTTCTTGACACAACTTGAGGGTTAAAAAAATCTTTTTCAGAGAAATCATTAGAGTTAGAGTAATGCAGCTTTGACCTTTTGCTGCATATTGCCTAATAGTTGGATGGAAAAATAACCCACAGTTTGATGTTTTTTTTTCCCTTCCACAAAAACAAGAGTGTAAAAACTGAAGGAGCGCTTCTCTTCCCTCTTGTTATGGTAACTCTGTTTTAACACTACAGTCACCAATCTAGAAGCACATTTGCAATTGAATTCTAGTCATATTAAGCAGGTAGTTTATTTTGTATTCTATGTATTAAAATCACCTGTAGATAAATGTAATAGATGTCAAAGTATTTGAACACCGGTAGGGATAATTTCAGATTTTTCTGTTTTGAATGAATACAGATTTATTTTGCTTTAAGTTGCTCTATAAAAACAGTGGAACCATTCATTTTCACTTAAGAGGAGAACCTCTTAAAAGCCTATGACTCCTTCACTCCAGCGTCTAAACCGTTAAAACTCCCATTTGTGAAGTAACACTCCACCCCATCTCTTCTTTTAACTGCTACGCCCTCAGCAAAATTAGCAAAGGCTTGTTTGTTTTCATGCGGAGCTTGAGCGGAAAGGCAACTTTATCATACGTTGCAAATCACCCTGAAGGCCTGTAATTAATGACTTCTCGAGAGGTTCAAACGTATTTAGTCAAGAGTTTTCTTTAGAGGGCGAGTTGAGATCAGATCAAAATTTACGGCACAGGGTTCCTCTTTCTTTTTTTTTATCTCATTTTCCACAATATCTATTAATTAACCAAATGGGTTGCAGTGGAAGATGAATATTATTATTATCATTTTTTTAACGTTCTCCCCTAGAACATGTCTTATTGATTTTAGCTGAATGTGATTCTCTTAGTTAGAGGGGATTACATTTGGAGGGCAGGCAGCATGATGGTAATATTTCCAGGCCATGACATTTATCATGTATGCCATGTGGGAAAGTAAACATTTCACTGTGCATTTATGTCAAGTCTGTTACAGCTGAGCCACTTAGGAAATGATCTAAAGATGCAGAGTAAATGTGGAATTGCTTTGAAAGTGCTGTAAAAATTGAGGCAACCCTTTAAAGGGGAAAATAAAAACTTTGCTTTTAAAGCACTTTATAAGCTTTTCTTGATCGCAATTTCTGAATTCCTATGAATTCAGAGGACAGGGATGCAATTTTCCGAGTTTCTAAATGGGTTTGCTGCTGATTAGACATCAAGGATCTTTTAGAGAGCACAGCCAACCAGACTGTCTATTTAAGTCCAATATTGATGTTTGGGTCCAGCTATTAGTAGAACTACAACTGCCTACTCGATTTTTCATATTTTCATAAATACATGCAGGACCCTGCTCTGTTGGCTTAACACTTCCACACTGAAGAGTGGTGTTATAGTACCATGTAAACTGCCAAGTATACTTCTAAAATTTCTGTGCTTTCCCTGGGCTTTATCGAAGAAACACAAATTTTGGTTTGCATGTGGGGCTTCCAGCTTTGCTCATAGGAGTTTCATTAACTACCAGTAATGATTTGTCATTTCATAAGAATCAAATTGGCCAAATCAGGATCAGAATCAAAATCAGTTCAAATCTAGTGTCCTAGAAAATTTTGAAAAATCATTCAGTACATAATTTGAACATTTACTTATCAAATGTATATAATAACTTGGAAAATTAACGTGTTTCTCAGTGGTTAAATAAATGGTTAAAGAATAGTTGTGTGAAATGTCAGGGCACTGGTGGCCTGGCCATTTGGTGGATGTGTCAAAACAGTAACACCTCAAATAGCGACTTAAATACCTAACTATATGCTATATAAGAAACAAAGATTTTCTTGCATTTGGAATGATGACTAGTTGTTCCAGCTCTGGATTGTCATAAAGTCAATAGGCATTCAGCAGCATGTCTGTATCCCTCCAGCCCAGAGAAGGTCACAGCTCTGCAGCTCCAGTTTGATGCATCCACTTCTGTCTTCAACCTATTATTTCCAAATGCAGATCCTGTTGCAAACTTGATTGCTGATGACTTGTTAAATGGGAACCTGTGTTCAGAGGCTTGATAATACTGATGTTGCTCTACGTTAGCCTGTTTGCACTGGTTAACATTCCTCAGCTAAATGGTGGTAATTTTACTCTCAGAAGAACACTGGAGGCTTTGCTTTGGCAGCTTTTAGTTTGCAACTTGAACTCATTTCAAAGGAACAGACTCAATAAAGCTGGAGGGAGTTGTTTATTTTGTCAGTGATCAAGTTACCTTTGAAAGAAAGCTCATCACTTTTGTTTTCTGTGTCATAAAACTACTTTGTTTCTGTTGATTCCCCCCGATACTCTCAGGGTCGTAATGTCACCATCCTAAAATGATTCTGTTTAAAATGGCAAAATTTGAGCTAAGGGGAAAGCTTATTGCGAGCTCAGACGGCAGCGTTGGTCACGGTGGCACCCACTTGTCTGTCCTTGCTTTTCGAGCTGCAGCGGAGAACAGAGATGAGTGTGATGTCAACACACAGATGGTGGTGTAGGGCCCTCATGTAGATGTACAGATGGCACCTTTTTCAGAATATCTTTGTCCAAACAGGTTTTCATTCCTTCTGGCCTGAGGGAGAACAAAACAGAGGGCACTGAGGTGAGATGGTGAAGTGATCAGTTTGCCCACAATAAAACAATCCAAATTCTGGCTGGCTACAATACAATCATGTGACAAACTGCCTTCTGTTAATAGGCTATTATCAGTGATTGGTAGCTGAATCTCTTTATTCCTGAAGTTTAGGCTACACTTTAAAGTAACAAGTTGTAATGTCAAGACTCCATAGTAAAACTCATGTTGCTTTTCTCGGAGCAATCTGCTAGCTTAGCTGTTTAGCGAACATTCCTCTCCAATGTGGCTGATTGTTGTGGTCATATGGGAAAACGAAAGGTCAACATTGCCAAATTAAAGAAAGCTGGGCCTCATTTTTATTATTTTGCCCAAGTGTAGTTATAAAACGTTTAGTCCATGTTATGAAAAATGTAGTACATGAGAAATGAACACGTTTTGATCTATAAGCACACCAACAAGTAGCATTTTTTTGCATTGTTTTGAGTTGATCAAAATTCAGGTAATGGTTAGGAGGACAATCTTGTAATCCTTCTTATTAAATTCAAAACTACTTCTTTTTAGCACATTTTTTTTATTTGGTTCGAATTGGTAATATTTAACTTTTGAATTTGAAAAAAAAATGCTAATGATTTTGCATTTGTTACAGTACTTTGACAGAGAAAAGTGGAGTTGTCCTCAAAGATACTTGAAGTTGAGACTAGATTTGAACCATTTAAACTGCTACAACTTTTTGCTTATGATTCATTAAAGATCTTGTTTGTTTTCAGGCCAAAAGAATGGTTATCACAGCCTCTTATCTCTTTCCTTTTAACTTTGCACACTCCTAAAGGTCACTGAAGTGAGTTGAACAGATGTTCTTGGGTGTACCATAGAGCAGATTACAGACCAGAGGAGACCAAGCTTTAAATCTTTGGGAATCTCACGATCAGTCCTGGGAAATTTCATTTTATTTTCCCAAAAGATTCAGACAACCATGATCACATTCTTGATCTAAGTTGACTAGAGGAAATTCAAATGGAAAACAGTGCATTTCACTCATTGGGTTATTAGCCCAATCCAACCATCAATAGGTTCTATAACATTGGCATGGAAAAGTATACTCTGTCATTTCACAGATCTGAGTGATGTGATTGCTTGCTTATCTTATGTGTGACATCAGAAATGCATCCACTGTCTGTTTTTCTCCTGTGCTGTTTCCTATTGGATGATGTCCTGTTGTCACATTTGTGAGAAATTTGGCTCTTGCTTCATATGAAATGGCAGAAAATGTCCCAAAGGCCAATGTGTATTTTTTATTTTTTTTTCATCTATTCAAAGTAAGAGAGCAACGTTTTAACACACGGCACAACAAATTTACACTTTCACGGTTTTGCCCACATTAAAACTTGTTTATGGGCTCTTCTCCCCCCTTTTTGTTTCCATTGTTATGTTTCAATAATGGAAATAAATTACAGTAATGCTGTTTCCTCTTTCCTCTGTCAGTGTAGTAATCAAAAGACATTGATGGATTGTGGCTAAATTAATCTTTCTCGGATTATGGCTGACCCAAATATTTTCAGATTGATTAGCAGTCAGTTTAAAAAGCAAAGTGTCAGATTGTTTAATGTCCTCTCAACTCTACAAAAAGGGCCTTATTTCTCTATCTTAAAGCAGCCAGCTCTTCTAGGATTCCTGCTATGACTTTTCAAGCAGGTCTGACTAAAAAATCAATCGGATAGCTGCAGCTGGTCCAGAACACTGCTGCTCGTGTTCTCACTAAAACCAGGAAGAAAAACCTTCCAGAAAACTGCAATACAGCTGAAACCCTCAGTTCCTTTAAATCACATTGACCAATATATGTGTATTGATAAGTTTGATGATTGCACTTGACAAAGTATAATGCTTGTTACTGGTTTCTTAATTGGTGACTGTATGTTGTTTTTATGACTTTATTTATGTTTTATGATGTAAGACACTTCAAACTGCCTTGTTGCTAAGATGCGCTATATTAATTCATTGATCTTTAAACTAAGGAAAACATCCAGCACTGCACTCCATGCTTCTCATCCCCATGTCCTATGTAAACTGCAGATTTTTATAACCATAATATCAGAGTCTAACCTATTCCTGGTATAAAGCCATATTTTTGATTTAGCTTGTACTTTTCTAGCAATGGTTTTGGTTTTTTAAGGAGGAACTTTATCAACAGTATAGTGGGTTGACCTTACGTCTGCAGGGTCTCTGGTTCTTACCTTTCCCACTGCTCTAGGGACAGAATAAGTTTTCGAATGAGAAACTGCTGAAGCATTTCCGCCTCTACAGACGGATATTCTCTCTTTGCTTGTGTTTGGAGGAAATGAGGCAGCAGGAAAAAAAGATGACAAAAGCTGTTTTAAGGGGCTTTCATGCTCCCTCTTATCTCCTGTTTTTCACCAAACTTCAAACTAGGGCTGAAACGAGTCCTCGAGTGATTCGAGTACCTCGATTATTAAAATTCCTCGAGGAAAATGTATCTGCCTCGAAGCTTCGTTAAATTATATTTTATTATTTAGCGCACCGTGTTCCGGCCGGGTTATTACTTGGGTTGCACAGCGCTCTCACTTCCGCCAAAGTTGTTGACGAAAGCTAAGTGTTAGCAGCATAACGTCCAATTTTCAAGTTCGGCCTGGGAGGATTTTATTGATCAGTGATAATGTCCGGGTCTTTCTTCGTCCTTCAAGTGACTGGCGCGATACCTGGAGTAGTCTTTTCTCCTCCCGGAGCTGCTACCTGGTGGCCGGTTCAGAGCGAACGGCGGGAAAGAGCGCTGCAGGTGTATTTATACAGGTGAGCGCATAGACTGAACTGTGCGGGCGGCGCATTAGACGATTAACCTAAGCGTAGCTTTACGGACGATCCCGTCGCTAACATGAACACAAACGCTATAAATGTCTGTGCAAGGTGAGAGTTCCTCTATTAAACTGACTGAAGATGAATACAGAAACAGAAAGCTGGAGTATAGACATTTCTTAGTATTTGTGAGCCTGCCTCTTTATTATTAAATTTAATATAATTTCAGATTTTTGTATAACTTTTCTTCATGTTAACTTAGAAAGTGAGCTATTATTGTTACAAGTTAATTTTCTAAACTACAGAAAAGTTATTGTTAGGGAAGCTCAAATAT
>CAEGAE010024261.1:0-22639 GCA_903067095.1 Girardinus metallicus | reverse complement strand
GACTTACAGAAACCGTTTGACCTCTGTCATTGCCAACAAAGGATATATTACAAAGTATTGAGATGAACTTTTGTTATTGACCAAATACCTATTTTCCACTCTTATTTGCAAATAAATTCTTTAAAAATCAGAAAATGTGATTTTCTGAATTTTTTTTTTTCTCATTTTGTCTTTCATAGTTGAGGTCTACCTATGATGTCAAATACAGGCCTCTCTCATCTTTTTAAGTGGGAGAACTTGCACAATTGGTGACTGACTAAATACTTTTTCCCCCCGCTGTATGCCGTTTATATTTGCTTTGTAAATAATTTATTCCAAAATTTCTTTTGAGTAGGCAGCCTGAGTACAACCAGAAGAACTTGTACCACAGTTACATGGCCTCAAAGGAACTGTGTTGTGTCTGAGGATGATCTTTGTGGCCTTTATAGAAACTTAGTTTACTCTAAGCCCTATAATTTTGCTTAACTCAAACTATTTATTATATGCAGTATGAGGGATTTCATTTGTCCCTGCTACCATTTACCTTTAACTTTAACAATCCATGAGTTTTGACAAACTCTCTCATTTACTTCTAGTTTTCTCCATCTGGCACACATCCAGACAGATGTGTGTAGAGTCATAAGTTATTGCACAGTTCCAGAGCAAGACTAAAACGTCAAAATAAATATAAGTTATTACCAGAAAATAACATACCCTTAGCATCGCACCTTTGTATACTTCTCCAACTTAATCTGTAGGTCAGAGAATTATTGAATGCTTAATTTTGTGCATAGAATCCTTTACTAAGGCTATTGTCCCTCCAATATGTCAACATGCAATTTCCTCCAATCAAATGGACATTTATCTCTGGGTAAGGAAAATACTCAGCTGCAAAAATGTTCAATGGTTATGTGATAGCTTAATTACACTCTTAATTTCACAGGAGACAGATCACTCTCACCAAAACAATCAAGATAAAAGACCCACTATATTACCTGATTGTGGAAGTGTCTTTTTTTCTGTGCCTTGGATCAGTACATTATCTATCTATTCTCAGCAAAAACTATGAGCCTCTTACTTTAAACCAATTCAATGCATGACTGAAATAGGCACGACAAGGGCATTTCTGACTTCTTATGGTTGTATTCGTTAATGCTAATATTTAATCTGAAAGTATTTTTTGAGTGGCACCAATAGTAAAAACACATTTCTACTACGTCTCAAACCTGCGACTTTAATCAAGCCGTCATTTGTTTAAGCTGATGTCGAATATCCCTAACGTTCCTGTAAAACCTCCTTACTCTTTTCTCTCAAATCATGGCCATGTACAGTTATCCTATTAATGTTGCAATTACTGTCTTTGTTGTTCCTGTTCTCTCCTAAAGCAGGTATCCCTGGCCGGATTATCTTGTTGGGTTCTCCTGGAGGTCATTTGTCTGAATTGTTTTTGTTCCGAGTCAGAGTTGTACAACGTAATCCAGCACCGACATTCAAGAGGATGATACTTCCTGACAACACATTCCTATGCAAACACAGATATGAAGTATAGAAGCAAGAAAACTGCTTCTGAAGTCAAGTTAGGATTCTTGATTATTCCAACATATGTATAAAGCTATGGATGAAAATCTAAGTCTTGCAAGCATGTGCAGAGCAATCAAACTAAACAAAAAAGTAGCAGTCAAGATGCTCTTGCTATTAGGTGAAGCAATAACGTAGTCGTCCATGCAGTCCTGGTGAATGTATGTTTTTTTTTTTTCTTTTTAAATTTCACCACTTCATCCCAGGGATCAGATAAGATCAAATCAACAAGTTGTTCATACCAATACCTGAAAGTTTTCTCCTACTTACCCCAGAAAAACCTTAGAATCTTCCTCAGACTGAAAGTTTGGGATGCATTTTCAGCTGCAGGGCAGGAACTATCAGAGGCAAGTTTTGTTATTGTAATAAAAGTTCACCTTCCAGTAGGATGAAAATCTTTAACATTCAGTCAGCCATGTACATGCCACACTTTTCAGATTGTTTGCTCAGTAATGAGTTTGGAAATTGCACTTCCAGTTCCTTTCCTTTCACAACTCTACACTGATTTGTGTTGGTCTGTCACACTGATTCCCAATAAAATACTCTGACACATATGTACTTGTCCCTTATGTCTAATCTGTATAAATATTTTTGAAAACTCAGTAGAAGCTCATCAGCCAACATTTAGAGTAGGAGTTGCAGTCTACTGCCAACCAACTCTTACAGTAAACATACTATATTAGTTGTCATGCTTCTTGAAAGCAAACTCCAAAGCAATGCTTAAGGTGACAAAGAAAAGGAAAACCACAGGAAGTGAAACAAAAGGTTTGCAGAACCCTGCTTAAGAAATTGCTGCTGACTACTTATTAACTACATTTGCCTCGCATAAAAGCCTCTTACTTGCAATTATTTTTTTCTGTGTCCGCTTTTTTTCCCCAAGCCTCATGAGTCACTTGCTGCACTCCTCTCGATCTGCCCAATGCAGCCCACGCCATCACATTTTGACCCCGACTCTGAACACCGAGCAGGTGGCAGAGAACATTAGGAGGCAACGGATTGCAGACCAGCACAAGCTGCAATTTGCTTCTTATAAATTACATAACTGTAAGGACAATGAAGAAACATAATGTGAGACAGTAGAAATAGAGTCTGAGTGTGTTTTTTATAATGATGAGGTAAATCAGAAAATTTTCCAACTGTTTGACAGGTTTTGACTTTTTAGTGATTAATTTTTAACACCATTTGCCATGCCAAAGTATTCATACCCCTCGAACTTTCCCATATTTCCTTCACATTTATGTCACATGTATCAGTTTTACTGGAACTCCATATAATAGAAAGCAGGACAAGATTTTGAAAGTGATGGGAAAGGATTTTAATAAAATTTTATAAATCTGCACAGTTGCTTGCAAGTAAATCAGAAAGTTGCATTTAGGTCACATATAAACACAGAATTGTATTTTACATGATTATATTTTCCCACGTGACCCCTTGTGACAAAATTTGGCCTAGACTTCTTGTTGGCTTTTTTCCTGCCATGTTTCCACAATTTCCAAATGATTGTTTGTAAAAGATTGTTTTTTCCTTCCTCATCAAAATCATCAATGTGTTGATCTGTCACATAAAATTTCAATAAAGTATACGGTTATCGTCATGTAAATTTTTTTTTATTACATTACATTAAAGGGGGGCTGCACAGTGGCACAGATGGTAGCCTTGCAGCAAGAAGGTCCTGGGTTCAATTCCCAACCCAGGACCCAAGTCTTTCTGCATGGATTCTACTTCCGGGTTCTCCAGCTTCCTCCAAAAAAACATGACTGTTAGGTTAATTGGTCTCTCTAAATTCTCCCTAGGTGTGAGTGTGTGTACATGGTTGACTGTCCTGTCTGTCTCTGTGTTGCTCTGGAACAGACTGGCGACCCGTCCAGGGTGTACCCCACCTCTCACCCGGAACGTTAGCTGGAGATCGGCACCAGCACCCCTCCTGACCCCACTAGGGACAAGGGTATACATAAAATGGATGGATGGACATTTAAAGGGTATAATACTTTAGCTAGGCACTTTACAGTCTTTGTGTGAATGGCTTCTCCCTGTATGGGTGGCTGCTGTGGTCATACCAAGTGTGTGCCAATGTCCCGGAGAGTGTGTAGGCCTGTAAATAGCTGTGGCAGCTGTAATGATACTGTATTGCTATGTGTGATCCTAGAGGGTCCAGATAACCAGATGGCCAATATGTTGCTGCCAACACATACAGCATTTTAAACACAAATACATAGACACTCAGGCCAGTGGGAGTGCACCTCAGGAGGCCTTCTTTCAGGCCTGGGCCACTGGTAGAGCAGAAGCCCGCTGGCAGTGTCCCTCTTCTGGGTAATAGTCCAGGCCCATACAACCCGGCAGTCAGCAGCTGCTGGGCCTCACACATGGCAGCTGAAGCCTGCTGGAAGGCTAAATGCGTGCGTGTGCGTGCGTGAGTTTGTGTGCTTGCCCTCAGCTTGTATGAGCACTCCCCCTTCCTCTGGGCACCAAATGCTCTGATCAGAGCTTGTGAGAGTTTGGGAGATTTGTACCAAGTTGCAAAGTTGTCTATCTAAAGCATATTGTGGCCAGCTCGAACAAAGCTTGTTGTTAAGCCAAGAAAAAGAGAAGTTCAAAGCGTGTATGTGCGCCGTGTTTTGTGAGTTTGTGTCGACAGATGTCGAGTACATGTTGGTCTCTCGTGTGAGGAGCTGGGAGTTTCTGTCTTACCTGAGGCTGCTGTGCAGCTGTCCTTCGCTGATCGCTGTCCCTACAACAAACACAGTGGCTTTCTGAATATGTGTGTCTATGTGTGTATATAAGTGGTAGTGGTGGTGAAAGAAACCCATATAAGTTCTTATAATTTAGGAATTATAAGAACTTATATTCAGCGTTTGCATAGTTTTTGACATCATTTTGTACAATTACTGTGTTGTCTCTGATAGCAACATCTGAAACCAGTCAATGGAAATTAATCAAGTAGGCAACATACAATTTGTTTTAGTTTTCTTTGTTGCTTGAACCAACCTTGAATTTTAGTTGTTTTTTTTACCATGACTTTGCAGCACTTTCACCCTGCAGCAAGAAGGTTCTGGGTTCAAATCCCAGCCTTTTGCGTAACTGAGTCTCTGGATATTCTGGTTTCCTCCCACAGTCTAAATGCACGACTTTTAGGTTAATTGGTCTCTCTAAATTGTCCTTATATGAGAGTATGTGTGCACGGTTGTCTGTCCTGTGCGACTCTGTTTGTGCCCACTGATGACCTGTCCAGGGTGTACCTCTCTCCCAATGACCACTGGAGACAGGCATCAGCTCCCTCACAGCCATGACAGCAGAAAGACTAAAGGAATTTCTCACCAGGACACAGATAAAGTTTTTGAGTATTTGTTCATGTCAAATTAATTCTATAAAAATTGTATCTTCCCACACATTTCCTTAAAAACAAAACTCATCATAGTGTTTGTTCTCCTACTTGTGTTTCAAATTCTGACTTTCTTTAACTGCTTGGTGTTTATTGGCACCCTTTGAAAATGAACCGTCAGAGTGCACAGTCAGTGTGAGTTCAAAAATTTGGATGTTTCCTTAGAGAGTTGTCTGAAGACAAATCACTGAGCCACATTGAAGGATCATTCTTTTGTTAAGATCTGGTACAGTTATCAACTAATTTAAAAGAAATTAACAGCTATCAGTGGAGACGTTTAAACATCCAACCTTTTTTCACATATCTTAACTGGTTCAATGTCATAGAAGGAGAAAAACAATTTCATTCATATCATATCAATCTTTTGTTATTGTAAATCTTGTGGCAGTCTTCTTATAAATGCTTATTTTTTTAAGTTTTTGTTTTCATTGATAAATTATTAACATGTACTTCTTTAACAGAACTTTTACTACTTTTCTCATTTATTGTCACCCCGAACAAAGGTTTTGAAATTAATATTTAATAAGACATTTATCATTACCCCTGCTCTGCATGGATAAGTGGGAATGGATGGATAAAACAAAGATGGGTGAAAAATCTACGCTTATTTTGCCACATAATGAACAATCATTTTCAGACAGTTTACATATATTTTGAGGGAGTCGTAAAAAAAGGAGATGATCCTGCATTGTTTGTTTGGGTCATGAAATGGAATTATAGACTTACTTTATTACTTTGAAAGGTGTTTGGGTAAGAAAACAGAATATAGCTGCCAGCAACCAATGTTTCATTAAGACACTATACAGAAACAAATATCAGTAAATTTTAGTGCTTTTTGGTCAACACCAATCTCTAGAGTCACAAATCATCTGAAATATTTCTGCAATAAATTCACAGCAATTTTTAAACATTATCTGTTAACTATCAAACTGTATAACCTGATTACTTTGAACTAAATGCAGACCTAATAAGGAAGCAAGCAGCACAACAAATGTAGCAGAAAACAACTTAGCACAGGAGAGACCGAGAGTTATAAATGGAGAAAAAAATCTTGTTGAGGGGGAGGCGTGAAGGAGGACATGAGAACGGAGACAGTCTGTTCTTCTACACCTGCCACCAACCTGCAGAAAAGCCTCATAAAATACTTTTTTAAAGACCTGAAAAGCTACATGCCTTTGGAATTACAGCCTCACTATCAGTAGCCACAAGCTCCGGCGCGAGACGGCGTGACAGGTGTACGTTTCAGCAACTTAAACAGGGCGGATTAAGCCACTAGTGGCTCCTCTTCATATGCATTCCTTATGGGAGTTAAGGCCATTTGAAATGCAGGGCCAAAGGCAAGATTACCGGCTCACAGGCCCATGGAGAGAGGTGTGCTGCAACTAAAAGCCTGGATTTGAATAATTGTGGCAGGGCTTAGCGCCCAGAATCAGCACAGAACAGAACCAATGGATTACTGCACACACACACGCACACACGCCTTCTAACTTTGGAAGGCTTTCACTTGTCTAACTCAATAACTCTTTGTATCATTGTCCACGTGTGTGTGTGTCTAAATCTATTGCTGATACCTAATTGATCTGTGTCACATCTGTCTTCATTATATAATGTAAACACATGTGACTGATGTTTTTCTGCTCTGTTTTCTGGTATCCTTGTGTAAGCATAATGTGTGCCTACAGAAGTGTGTCTTTATATTTGGACGTATTTGAGCTCATTTGCTTCCACAGTGTGTGCATGCGTGCGTGTATGCGCGCGTTTATAAATGCCAGCACCTAAACACCTATAAGTGTTTAGTCACTGTTCCGTCTACGTACATTTTGACACTGGTTGAAAGCTTAGTGGCGCTTGAGGTGCCAGACAGAGCCGACAGATGAACAGAAGGAGGGGAAGCCAAGGAGCTGCAAGACGAAAAAAATAAAAAGGAAGAAGTGGAAAGAATGGATAATGAAGGCAATGATGAGAGATGGTCCCATATGAATTTCAGTTGGGAGAGGTTTAATGTATTCAAAGAGTAAAAAAGAAGCGGGGTGGCAGGTTTGGAAGGGTGCGTTACACATCTGGGATGTGACAGTGAGGCACAGTACGAACCAAAATTCAACTCAAACGTACACAAGTATGACAAATTTGGTCCGAGTTCAAAATATACAGATCAGAGAAACTAGAGTTTTAAGAAGAGGGATGTTATTAAACTAAAACATGAAATATCAGAAAGATGAATCTGTAATAAAACCAACAATTCTTCAAATGTTTGGACTTTTAAGAATATTTGCAGAATTTTGTCAAAATCCCCACTGTCACATTTGCACAAATTATTTTTTGCTGTAATTTGTATTATTATTTTTACCCAATCGGAATTTAATCACAACTTTGCATAAAGTATGTATACAGGGATGAGATTTGGGAATATTTCATATTTATGTTCAGTTGTTAATGAATTTTAGATGATGTTGATTAAAAAAAAAAAATAAAAAATCCCATTAGAAAAAAAAAAAACAGTAAATCCGGGTTTTTCAGCAGAGCACAACCAAGTCAACAGATGCTGGAGTGATTCCAGAAATAAAAACTTATTTTTTTTCCCAGAACTTGCTAGAGATGAACTGTTTGTGGTTATTTAGATTTTTTTTTTTAAACCATGAATCAAAACCTCTTAAGTGCTGTAACTGGTGTAGAGCGACACCAAGACTTGTAATTTGTTCACACTGTATTCAAAGCTTTTACCTCCTTTTCCAACCAATGCACAATACTACATACAAAAATCTATGAAATCTATGAGAAAAACATACATACAGGTTTTGTTTTACTCCAGAGACACCTTTTTTTTTAACATTTTAGTTTGCTGCACACCCTACAATGTACTAAATGCACAAGGTGGATTTGCAGACGAGCAAATCTGCAGAACATTTAGCTATTGGATAGCAACGGAATGAAAAGTGACAATCCAGGCCTGATTTTGCAGATGAAATTTAGCATATATTTGCAATCAAATTTCAGGGTTTCATTAATTAAAGCAAGTCTTCCATATCCGGAAGCAACAGCACCACGTTTTTCTACATGAATGATGTTCTCTTTCTAAAATACTGGGTTGAATTTACTGTAAAAGGATGCACACTTTCCAAAAAGTTAAACTTTTTTTCCCCAGCAGTCAAGACAATTTTCAAAAAGGTTTATGGGATTAATAAGATGTCTTTTGGGGAAATGTCAGACAAGTGGGCCTGTGTTTGTTCAGCCATGGTTTTGAAATTAGGCTTCTCGTGTAAGTTTTTTTTCCAGAGTCTCTTCCTCGGTTCTTTGGTTAATCATGAATACTAATAACTTAACTGAGCAGGTGAGGCCTACAGTTTTTTTAGATTATGTTCTAGGTTATTTTATGAGCTCCTAAATGAGTAGCATACTTTTGGAGTAATGCCTCTCCTGTGAAGATATAATGCTCTTCCATGTTTTTTCTAGCTATAGATATTGCCGGACTGTGGTTTGCTGGAGTCCCAAACTTTACAAAATGTCTTTGTACACACTTCACTACTTATTGCGTCAATGCGCAGTAGTGTAAAAAAGTGATTGTGGTTCATAGTATTTTAGCAGGTGTTTGTGTCAGTATATCTGTGGACAGACACATTTTGAGAAGCAGTCAAGAACAAAAACAGTCAATTAGATTTAAAGTAATTATATTAGTTTAAACTATAGTTTTGTGTGAGGCAAAAAAACATTACATATTAAAAATGTGTGTCAGAAACAATTCATCTGATCAAAAATGAGCAAATAAAATTTGTAGAGTCGATGTAATGTGTTGATAGTGAAATCCTGCCCAGATGGACCTGAGTCCATGGACGTCCCCAAAACCCCAACATATGTAAAACAGCAGAGTGTGTCTTCACTTTTTAAATGGTGTGAGCGACACTTTGAATGGATGCAGCATCGACACCTGCTGCCGTAATGCCACCGAGGACAGATGGTGAGATAAGAGGCCAAACACCAAATATAACACTTTGGAGCTGTTCTGACACAACCTTAGATACGAAAACACACACAAAAAGATGTGTTAATGTACTAACAAAAGACTTCATTGTGGCTCATCCAAAACAGATCGAAAAAAAAAAGAACAAAGAATTGGCAAAAACATACATATTAACTTTAAAAAACTGTCTTATTCCATGTAGAGTGGTTTGGGGACTAGAGGCTAAGTGAGAAGGGGGTTAACACTGAACAGATCAGCAGTCTGTCACAGGGCAACACAAAGGCACATCAGACTAACATCATCGTACACACAAACTCAGACCAAAGGACATTTTTAGAAAGGCTCCTAGGAGGCCCAGATTTGAGCCTGGACCTTCTGGCAGGTAAGCAATAGAGCCAACATTGGTACTGTGAAGCCCCTCAGTGCAACTACACATTGACAGTTTTCTCTACTTTGTTAGGTTGTTGCTATTTTAGATGTAACCAAAACAATACACCCCAAAATCTAAAAATTCAAGCTGAAACTACTCCTATGATGGTAGCTTGACCTAAAACTGTCCATCTACACTGACTGACTAGGAAAAGTAACAGCCTGAAATGTTTACACTTTGTATGTCCATATTCCTTTTCAGCAAACTCTTTGTCAACTACTCTTGATAGTCACTTCTTCTAAATCTCCTCTGTTTTGCTTTGTTTTTTTGTTTGTCTTGCCAAGACATTTGAATGGCACAGACAAATTAACTTCCAACACCAACATGGTTCAGCTCTGCTTGCTTGCACTCTTGCCAGAGGTTCTCTGGGTCCCTGGCCATTACTTTGTGGAGTTTTGTATTTGAATAATGGCCTGATTTGATCATTGTTTTCTGCATTTCTTTGTGTTTCTTTTGCTTGGGTCTTTTGATATGTTAACAGAACACATGATTATTATAACCATGTTGTCAGTTATTCCCAGATATTATTTTATTTGCTAAGTGATTCCCTCTTTTCAGTTTTTATGTGGGTGGGTTTCCTGAAGCCTTCACAGCTGTTACTCATCTGCTTATCAACCTACTAGTTCTCCATTCAGTAAACAGTCTCTGTCACTTCACCTAAAAGGTCCTGTTTTTTCACACCAGATGCTTTTCTGATGCTATTTCTTTGCATACGTGAGATGCTGTGCATTGTTTTTCATTGCCAGAAAGCAAATATAGTTCCTTCAATATGTTCTGAGACTATTTTGGGATCTCCTCCAATTTGGGCTGCCAGAAAAACTTCCCAGCAGAAGCAAACGGGAGCTCACCTTTTTCTGTGGCCGTGCTCTGAACTCCAACTGATGAAGGAGTTTCTCACCTTGTCTCTGAGGATGAGCCAAGTCATCAACCAGAGTGATTCACTTTAGCTGTTTATGTCTAGGATTACATTATTTTGGTCAAGTATCATGACTACAGGTGAGGGTTGGAACATTGAGATAGTTCAGAGCTTTGCAGTCTCCAGTCACTCATTAACAACAGAGAAAATATACTTCTACTCCTTTGCCAAACTCCAGCAGACAGAGTAATAGCGGGACAAAAATTTTCAAACTGGAAGGTAATACAGTTGAAAATGCTGAACCTTTGCAATTTGAATGAAATGTTATTTTTTTTTTTATTAGATAAAAAATATTTCTTGTCTTTTCTTTAGAAGTGCTTCTTTTTAAAATATTTTGACCTACTTCAGATTGCGAGATCTGTTCTACTCCAGTGATTTCTTAGTCTTCCAAGTCTTGCACTAATCAGGCCTAGGTGTGGGAATTGATATTGAACCAACAAAAAATGGTTGGTTCAATATCAACCAATTTTATATTGGGTATTTAAATTGTCACATAGGATGAGATTGGTTTAGATAGCTTTCTTCCCTAAAAAAAAAAAAAAACCTCAACATTTAAAAACTGTATCTTGTGTCTATACAAGCTCTCTTTCCTTGCATATTTTTTTTATGTAATTAATCTGATACATTAACAAAATATATTGTCATTTATATATAAACTAACTTCTAAGAATTGTGTCCCGTGTTCCGGTAAATGAACATATGGTATGTTATGTAGAATCACAGGCTGCAAATTATTTACCATCCCAGTGCTATGAAAAGATGAACTCCCTGGCTTATATGCAATAGGACTATATTTGCATTACAAATGACCTCTGCAATGGGGTATGTGGTCCTCTCCAGGTTTCCGTTAGTCACTGAGGACAATGTATTACAGGCAGGTAAATTTGTGATAACCAGAATATTACCAGATAGCAATAAGTGAAAGGAAAGTGACATGATTTGAGATTAAAATGAAATGAGGAAGATGGGTAAAATCATTCATTTCAGTCCCTGGTAAATGAGCTCAAGGGGATCTTTGATGGGAAAGGCTATTTCAATTCTACAATGGAAAGATGGAGACTTGTGCCTATTGTGTGAAGTATGAGGTGTGCTATCCACCCCCTCCAAAAAAAGGACATCTTTTATTAAGGTGTGACTGTGCTGTCCCTCTTCTTATTTTGGCTGGGATGATGATGCGGTCCTCTCATCTTTCTGCTGGACCCAGCCTCTTTCACAGGTCCCCAGACGGAGTCATGTAAATCTATCAAGTCATCTGAGAGAAGCACAGGCTTTGGGTGTGATAATGACTTACAGAAGACTACCAACGGGGAGAGGATGTGCCTGAAAAATACACACGCACACCCATACACATGAACACAGACGAGTGTACTTTTCCACACCTCTCTACTTCAAGCTAGCTGAGCAATCTCCACACTCATCTTGTTCCTAACCGGCCACATACTGCGCCAGCTGCAGATTGAGGTGGCAGCGCCCGCCATAATGTGGTGGAGGGGGGCCGATGGAGGGCATTGAGTGTCCTGCTGGAAGCCCAGGTATCCAGCCTGAGTTCCAGGTCTCAGTGGGTAGCGGTGGGGAATGGGCCGGCCAGGGTGGTAATAGAGTAAATAACTCAAATGAGGCAGAGTGTGAATTATTTCTCTGATGGACTCGAGGGGTCCCTGCTGAGAATCTGACCAGGAGGTCCAGCTGAAATGAGTCTCAGAAATGTAGGGAAATGGGTCCAGAATGTGGTAAGGTAGCAGGGGGTGGTATGTCAGCAGGGATGGACTGTGTGAGAGTGTTTAATACAGGTGATGATGGAGAGTGAGAATGGAAGGGGGGCTGTGTAAGGTAACTTTGCCACAAACAGGTTTGGGCGAACTTCAATATCCCAAAGGATGGACAACAAAGAAGAGAAGAATTTAAGAAGGTTTTCTGTCTCAGATTTTACTTTTTTGTCATTTGTGGTTTATTCTGCATGGTCTCAACTATTCACAAATATCCAAATTCCTCTCAAAGTTATTTTTTCCCTCTTTTTGTGATAACTTCGACTCTAAAGTCCAAGACTAAATTCAGATAACCAGAAACCGAACAGAACTTCGGCCCTGCGGAGCCCAGATTTTAAGCACAAAAGATACTTCAGTGCCAAGGGATGATTGAAAACCTACTTCAAATATGATCCTGCAACCTTGGGCTTCAAAGGCAAGCATGATGCTGAACTAATCCAACCAGGAAAATATATGAATACATCTTCCTTCATTAGGTGACCTAGAACGAGGTTACATGGTCATTTCTATTCTGCGCCGACCCTCAAGTTCAGACACCTCAGAGCCACTGACGGGCAAACAAAGACTTCAATGACAGTCCCTGCGTGGAGAAAGACTGCTTATCATTTCAAAGGGACAGCCCCCTTTCACCCTACCAACTGTATACCAATGGACATGGTGTAGTCGCAGAACAAAAAAGTCCGGTTGGAAACTTGGGTATTGCAGAAAACATGGAGTATCTGTCATCTGTATGCAATGTTGGGTGTCAACATGAAGGACATAAACTAGAGAGCAGTGGCTTTCCTGTTAGTGCTATTGTCTTGACCTCAAAGTTTAAATGCATCAGAGGAGGACTACAGCGTCATGCAAGGTAAAACTTCCAATTCTGACGTTCTCGCATCACCATCACAAAGTTCAACACATTTTATTCAAATGTTAGGTGATGGGAACCTTTGGTGTGCATTTGTTTTCACCCACCTTTATTCTGAAACCCACAAGTAAATTCCAGTCCAACCAACTATCTTCATAACCTCATTAGTAAATTGTTCATTTAATTGAAATTTAACATAATTAAAAAAACAATTATTCTGAGTAGGGGTCTGGGATTTCTTAGAGAACATCTGTGGAAAAAAAAACCCCAGCAACATAAAGACCAAGGTACACAGCAGACTGGCCAGGACAATATTTTGAAAGGTTCAAAGCAGGGTTAGGCTACAAAACAAAATTCCAAGGTTTGAGCTTCTCACAAAGTACAAAACATCTTCTGAAAATGGAAAGAGTAAGTCAAACATACCAAGGCTGACAACTCAGGCAAGGGGAGCATTTATCAAAGAAGCAGTCAAAATCTGTATGCTAATTCTGGAAGAGAGTAAATTGCCAGGTCAACTATTAGTCTTTTTTTATGGCACATTGGGAAAAGAAAAAAACAAAAGAATTTTAGTGCATAGTTTGCCAAAAGCTAAATAAGAGATACATGTAAGAAGAGGAAGATGCCTCAGTTTGCTCAGACAAAAGTTGAAACTTTTGTAATTTAGGTCTATAATGGAAAAATAACACTTCAGGTCTTTCTGAATACATCATTGTCAAGGTGAAACCTGCTGGCTACGGCATTAATATAGGGGAATGCTTTTCTTCAGCAGAGACAGGTGAACTGTTCTGCGCTGATGGGATCCTGTCTCCGCCGCTGCTCCAGCTGAGTAGGGTGTGCACATGTAGTGTGCTGGACTTGCTACAGTCTGATTAACTTCTGCACCCTACTTACAGATTAAACTATCTATCCCTTTATCCACACTATGATAAGTAGATCATCACAACTTTACATTGTGCATTCTGCCTTGGGTTTCTCTGTGATGTACGTATTGCAGGCTTATTAAACATGCCACAGAAGCCCGAACCCAAACATCAAGCCAATAATTCTGGCCTGACTCACCCAAATTTTGGTTCAGGTCATGCGCGAGCCATAATCTCCAGCACATAGAAAGAAACTGACTCTGAAAGACATAATCTGAAAAGACTTCCAGCTGTAAATGTAGTGAAAAGTTGTTCTCCATATTGATTCACGAGGCTAAGCTTATCGTCCTCCGATTTCACAACGACAGTTTCTGGATGTTGCATGTATAAATGTGAAAATATTATTAATATAAATAACTTTTCGAGGAAAAGGTAAATAAAAGGCTCTGAATGTTTTTTGTGGAAATTGCAAACTTGAGTTGTGGTAGCCATCTTCCTCTTTCAGGTAAAAGTTTAGTTTTCGGTTTTGGAAGAGAGTGCATACATGAAGGTTCCAAGTCAGCAGGAAGATCCGAGAAAAACCTGGGTTTGCACCTTGCATATAATCCACATCTTACAGGGATCTGTGACCTTATAGCTCTTTCTGAACTTGTCATTCTTCATTCACCCCCCACCCCACCCCCAACAACTGAACCTCTCTGACTCCCCACAGACGTACAACTCTTCCTTCTCCTTCTCTACAAAAAAAATGTATATCCTTACTGAAAAACATGTCTTTGGGCTATAACGCACAGCTGGACAGGATACAGACACCCAGGAGAAAGATGGGGAAAAATCTGAAAGGATTCAGCATTCAGTTTCTTCACTAATACACCACATAATACTCTAACAGAGATAACTTCCTCAACTAGTTGTTTGATCTCTTTCCTCAAACTGAATGCAAACACCTACACTGGTTGCTTGCTTAGACTGAGCTCAGCGGGTGGCTGCAAAGCTTCTACTAAGAGAGCGTTCTGCTAGGGGAATATATTTCTTTGTTTGGTTGGATTTCAGGTGGATAGGCACTAAGCCGTGCAATGTGCGGCTATATCCAGAAGATATGAGATTCATAAAGTCCCAGCTGATGCAGGTCTGATTTTTGGGTCTTTTTTTTTGTATTGGTATGTGCGTAATGGTGTTTATGTGTGTATGCAATACTTAAATCTGAACAAAGCAGAGTAGACTCATCTTCAACTGTTTTTTACAGCATTTGCTTTTTAAGCAATTAAATGCTTCAAAAGCATTTGATTAAGCTAAATAAAACAATAATGCTTTAAAAAAAAAGTAAGGGCTGAGACTGATCTTTTTTTGGAAATTACTGATTTTAAATATAATACAATGATATATGCTGAGGATAAAAACAACTATTATCTTTAGGAGCGTATCTAAAGATTTCAGTGAAATTGTAACATTTAGAGTGAAAACAATTAGCTCAGTTTTTGACTGCATATATTTGTAATTGCCTTTTCAACTAGTACATAGAAAAACAATTTTACCAACCTCATACTGAGTCTCGTTTGTCAAAACTGGTGTAGATTCAGTTTTGAAACTTCATCTGAATTTTTTTGTTTTGTATATTTCCATTTATCTAGATTTTTATGATCTTGTGATATTCAAGATTCTGTGCAAATGCAATAAAGACAAAAACATTTAGTCTGAATTTATGCAATAACAAGGACAGAATACTTTTTTTGACATGTCTTGCCAGTTAAGTAGCTTAACATTTTAGGGGTTTTTTTTCTTGCGATTCCAATGTTTAGGCTGCTAAAATGATACATACCCAATGGAATATTGTTGCCAACATACAAAACTCTTTAAAGTAATAAAGAAAAATTGATGATCAAATGTAATGTACAAAACATATAGAACCTAAAATGGTGCACCATTAAATCTCCTTTTGCGACTTGTATGAACTAATAATTGAAGTTCACATTGACAGACTTCTATCCTGTGCTCACATCAAAAATGACCGAGTGGTGAATCATCACAGTATTTAAGGTGTTCAGGGGAGACTCTACATGCATCACGACAACTCTTTTTATATCAAGTAAAATCATCAGAGAGCTGCTTCCCTATAACATATAGGCACAATATAAGCATGAAATGCAATTTTCTATCCAAGTGCTCCACATTAAACTCATTTTGTATAACAAAAAGGATTGGTCAGTTCAACTGAGTATCTTCATCCTTACAGCTGTGGAAAACATTTTAATAAGCCAATCATATTTTAATTCACAGTCAGTGGCCTACTTGGCCTTATGGTGAATGTGGTCTGAGATAGAGGTAGCAAGCGTACCAAAGATTTTCAGGAACACTGAAGAGGTAAATCATCGCAGATTGCACAAAAAATTTATTGTTTAAAAAGTTTTGTGTAATATGTGTTACACAAAATACAAGCACCCTTTTATTTTGAGTGAAGAATAATGTATATACAGTTCTTTACTCCTTTATTTTTATTTTTTTATTTTTTTACGTGGAAAAGAAAAATTTGGCTCAGGGGCTCAGAATCAAAGGGTTCTGCAGCAGAAGTGATACTACGTTGGATTTATCTCAGAAGCCAGAATTTGGAGGTGGGAATAATGTCACACCCATGTTGAGCCAGTCTAGCTACAATTCTGAAATCTGTATAATTTGCTAACCCTTACCAATCAGAGCCGGGAGGAGTGTCTTAAGACTGTCCATCACGTTCAAAATTGAAATTGCTACATGTCTAAAATTTCCTAAAATTCACAATATACCTGTGTTTCTGCCATGCAGATGTTGGGGCCAATGTGAAGGAAGTCTTGCAATGGGGTTTCCCAACTATGCCAAAGTAAAAAGTGATGAGGAAATGAAAAACTTTTTCTGATTGAAAGGACTAATATGGACAGAGGACATTTGACAAGGACACAAGTAAACAATCTGGTCCGCATTTTTGACAATCCAAGGGTCAGTTGTGGACTATATTTACCTCTGTGCACTCCCAGAAAATGGCTGCTGCTCGCCCTTTAATGTAATTATAGCCATTCCTGTTGTATCTGTGAATGCCTTTGTCATCTGCCCTTCTTTCCATTCAAACCAACACCAAATATCCTCCGCCTAATGGTGATTGAAATATAGGTGCTGCCTGTCTCGGCAACCACTTAATGTCAACATGTCAGAGGTATCAGGGGGGAAGTAAGTCCAAAACGACTGGACTGTCAAATCATAAACGCAACAGGGAACAGATTTCTCAGGGATCTGCAAGCGATGAAAAGAATCAGCATAGGTTTTGACAGGGATTTCATTTGGCATCGCTCATGTCTCAAAATTAATCCCGCCACTAAATTATGATTTCCTTTCATCCCCAAAGTCCCATTTCCATGGATACAGAGTGAGGGAATCTCTGAAAGCAGAGGGTGCTTGGAAGCAGGGTGGAGGGGGGGTTGCAAAGGAGCGTTGTTCGTCTTTGATTAGATATAACTTCTCAACTGAGACAAGACAAAAAAGAAAGCAGGATCTAATCTGAAAAAAAGAGAAAATTAAATTTTAACTGAGGTTTTATTGTTTTATGCAGAAGGGGCGAGTCGGGAGAAAAAGTCGCTCTGACAAAGAGATTCATTGGTTTGCTCATAATTAAGCTAAAAGTAAAGACATTTTAATTGCTCCTGTTTTTTCCACTTTCTCTTTCTTCTTCTGAGATAGTACAACAGTTTGCAGAAAAATTAAGCATTAACCACGTTGGAAAAACAGACAGGACAAGTAAAGTACATTTTGACTGGATCAACCTGCATGTTTTACTGTTTTGGCTTTGCAATTCTGCAATCATTTTACTTTATACCACATGTATCCATCTCCTTTGATTGTAACCAGTTTGTATTTTCATGAAGATTCCCAGTTGTCAGCTGTTACACATCCTTCCAAGTATGCTGGTAGAAATCCAAAATCTTCCCACAAATATGGAGTTCAATTTGTTACCATAATGAAAACTCAAATCAACAATGCTTTGCTGATTGCTGGAGTAGAGAGAAACTGACAGTTTACAATGACAGCTTAACTCAACCTGGTCATTTGTGAGTAGATGGCACACACCTTCTTATGACTGTTCTGAAAAGAGAAACATGTTATGGACCAGAGAGTGAATCAACTGCTGTAACATCACCATTGGATGTCATAGAACTTCAAGTCTTTGTTGTAAAACTAAGAAAAAGTACAGACTGAGACTTTAATCGGGGATTCTGTTGGAAAATCAAGATGCTGCTCTTCTTTTTGCAATCTTCATAAAAATTCTAAGAGGTGGTTTCACAGTTAAAAGTCAGGGAGTTACACTCAAGGACAGGATTGTCCTTTTGCTTCAAAGCAGATTTTTTGGGGAGAAGCTGCAGTTTGAGGTCAAAACACTTGATCATTCTAATAAATCAGATTCAGTCGTGCCACATGCTGGAAAAAGTTTTATGCCTAGTTTAAGATAGTGTATACATAAAAGTCATACAATAGATCCCAGTGAAACAAACGTCAGCAACCATATTAAGTTTGTCTTGACATTTGCTCATTTATATCTTGTAACTCAAGTCAGTTTGCTACAGTGACACAAAGAATAAAACACGATCTTATTGTACAAAGGTATCAGTCAGGAGATACGTATAAATAAAACTGACAGTGTTATGCACATGAAACCAGGTGTTTACGTACACAATGTAAGAAGACACAAGAAACGTTTTGTATAATCTCACTGTGTCCGAATTGATGACCAAAAATGGCTCTATTTGTCAATTACCAGAATGACACTTAGGATAATTTTTTTTTAAACTATAATGAGATTCAGAATCAGAGCCATTTGAAGAATAGACAAGCAATATCTCCATAATCTGATGGATTTGAAGCACTTTTGCAAAGCACAGTGGCAAAAAAAAAAAGGTATTTCAAAATGTTGGATGCTGTTACGAGTTCTATCGAAGGAAATGAAAAGCATGAACTGAATCAAAAGGTAATTTAGAATTGATTTAAGGACGTGAAGACTTATGCAACCAAATTTTTAGAGCTTTTTTATTTCATATTTTTATTTTACTATCAAACAAATGTGTTTGGTGTTCAACTGAAGGTTGAAAAAATATTAACATGATTAATATTGTTTTTACATCCCAAATACCTGTCTTATAGGGATTGCTTATGTAAACCCTATAACCACAGACTGAAAATTGTATAATTACTATTAATTATCAGTGTTACTTTTATTTAGTATTTGACTATAACTGTAAAGTTAGAAAGATAATACAGAATTTGTAGATTCTTCATTGTTGTGCAGGAAGGCTTAAAGATTGTAGATTAATTATTCCAGTTTCAGTCTCCCCATATCTCCTGCAATTCCACTTTTAAGTAATTAAATATTGCAAGAATTGCAAAAAATATATATTTCATAATTTTTGAGAGCATAGAAAAAGACAGAGGAAAAAACCAGGTAAAGACAATTACTCACGAATGAAGATAAATGGAAAAATGTACCAGTGTATATTGAAAATGGAGATGGTGAAACATATTAATGAGATCACCAACTTTGGTCCTCTAATTCCCTCCATCTATCCTTATCCACCGCATAACTAATTTAGCTGTATTTACCCAAAATCCCCAGCCATGGCGACTGCAGTTCAGTTCATGTAATGCTCGCTGCACAGTCAAGGGTGTGCATGAGCATTTCTGCCCATGAGTGGGTGGCACTTCCCTCAGTGTAGCCGCTCTTTTTTCTCTGGCATTGAACTTGACCTGGAGCGACCTTTCTATAATGAGTGAATTGAAAACATCTCCCTTTGGAGTGTTGCATGTGAAGAGGGGAGGCCATAGCTGAACTCATAACCCCTGCTCTCTCCTCTGTTTATGTGTTTTCTCTGTGAACAAATACAAACTTAGTTTTTATTCTACCTGCAAATTTCTTGGAGGCGTAGGGCCAGTTCCAGCTTTTAATTCTAAGTCCTGTGTGAGTTTATTATACCTGGCAAAAGTATTCAATGCACTTGAAAGATTTTTTGTTCTTTGTCTACTTTTCACCCACAATTTTTTCCAAATACACTTACGTCACCAATGATAACACAGTTCACCAGTTATTCCCAGATACAGTTTCTGTTCTTCCAAACCCATGTAAGCAGACTTTATTCTGGTGTTTGTGCTGATAAAGAAATATCTTATTATTCCTTTACGATGGTGGAGCAATTTATATCCATCATGACTTGGATAAAAATTGTTACGACTTATTAAAATGTGAGAAGTTGCTTGTGTAAGCATGTGCATCAAAAATAAATGCAAAAAAAAAGATAAATAAATAAATCCAAACTCGACGGAGTGTGACGTTGAGCCGTGTTTGATTTTAATCTTGATCTATCATCAGAAGTCGCCGTCATCATCCATCACACACGTTCACATACAAACTTACGTGTAAGGGGGAGGGGCTGGTGACAGTGCTCTGAGGGAGGTCTCATAAATAATAAACAGGACTAGAGAGGTCCAGGTAAGGAAGCATGTGGACATGCACACATATGCACATCTTCCTTATAACCTGGCTCTCCTGCTGCCCTCGCCCTCCTCTTCCTGCAGCCTGCATGTTTATGCATGAAACCCTGTTTCATATGTATCGGCCACATCATTCCCCTTGTTGTCACGGGAACTGATGACACAGGCTGCATTAAGAATGATGTCCCGCCTACAGATTACTGTGCTGTTGGTACACATACACACATTCTGGCACGCACAAAGAAAAGCACACAAACAAGCACCTAGATACAAGTACACACACAGAGAGATTTACCACGCACAGTGACTGATGGTGAAAACATTTCCCAGTGGGACATGATAACACCAGCACGGCAGCCGAGCATCTGAAGTGTAGCACAAACAATAAATAAATACTGTGAATACATTTTAAAAAGAGAAGAACAAAAGACGCCGGCCAGTCAAAACAACCCCCCACACATGTAACCCCACTCTAACCTCGGCTAGTAAACCACAGCACGATACAACATGATGCATTTATGCAGAAAACTGCTGCTTTTTCTGACAATTTACAATGCAGCGAAAACACCAATGTGTGGGCAAAACTGACTAATATATACTGACAGATGCACAAAAAAAGAAACATGGAGAGATACTGAGGCAAGCTCCGGTAAATAAAGCCCAATTTATTTACCAGCTCCTCAAAAGAAAAAAATCCAGTGGTTTCACCAACCCTCTGCAATGGTTATTTGGAACCTGGCAAGCACTGCCACTAATTCTTCCATTTTCTGTTTTATTTATTCTTCTGGCAAAAAGAAAAATAATTCATAAATTCACCTACATTTATCATTTGGTAAAACTGCCGTTTACATGCACTGACTCTGTTGAAGTTTTAAACTTAACCCAACTGCTACCGTTTGGCTGTGATGTATGTAACCCGCCACTTTGACACTATGAGTCTTGCTCCAAATTGCGTGCTCTACACAACCATCCTCCGCTACGAAGAGAGAAGTGCCAAGCTGAACAAGACGGCTATGAATGATAATTCATTTGGAAGCGTGGCCAACATAGACTGAACATAAACAAAAACTACAGATACACCACAATTCTAAAACATTCCAGAAATTTGATGTCATAGTTCACAACATATCCTTCTGTTTGTTGATTAGCATGATTGAAACTCTTCACTTTCTTACCAGCGTTAGACAGCATCCTCATAAGATCTTTTCTTTTGTTCTGGCATTTACAACTTCAGTTTGCACCAAAGCACATTAATTTATGGGAAATAGAGTCCACCTCCCTCCTGAACATCATGATGGCTTCACATTCCCAACCTGTTAATACTTACATGTAATTGTTTGAATATATGAATGTTGCATCTTCAGAAATTCAGAATGAATCTAAGCGTGAACCAAATTTGTGGAGGTCCATCACTCTCTTTGTGAATTCTTGGCTGATTTCTGCTGATTTTTCCATGATATCACACAGAGGATTTGTGTTTAGTCCAAAATACATCCACGTGTGTCTCCATTTAACCAAATTGTTTAAAGGCATAGCACTCAGTCTTTGGGTAAACCTCTGACTTGAAAAAAATTAAACCTTTTCTCTCTAGCAATTTCACAATTATTTTTCTCATCTCCAGTGATCAGTCTCTGACACTGGCACTTTTTAAAACGAGGAAACCTTTGAGTGCAGAAAGCATGGCTGCAGAGTTCGTTCTACGCATTCAAGGCTGAAGTCATTTCCGCTTCAACACATCATTTATTTGATTTTTTTTCCTTTCACTCAACTTTTCACTTTATACTACTGTTTCTTTATACCACACACAGTCAGCGTCTTTTGTAAATGTATTTGTAACTTGTGCAACTTCTTGGGAGTGCCAATGTCAACTGTACAGCATTTCCTATTATTGTTTTAAAGTCTTTATATTACAATTTTTTGAACAACTGAGCTTTGGGTATATCCTTAGTCAAATTTAACAGATATAAATGTTTGATATAAGTTACTGTCTATAGTAAATCTATATAAATTTTACATAGCCATGAATATTGATACATTTCTGTGCTAGCAGTGTTGTGGGAGCATGGTAGTGGTGCACTTCCTGTTCTTTTTATTAAAGAACGTGTGTTAAAGTGAATCAAGCTGATAACTGGTAGTTAACAGCTCAGTTTTTTTTTCTAATTATGGTGTGTGTATGTGTGTGTTGTCCATGCAGACTGTTTCCTTGTTTTTTTCTAAACAGAAAAAACGGTGTGTGTGTGTGTTGTTTCACACTTCCTGTCACTCGTACTCATGATGATGTTTTTTTCTTCTTTCATCCTTTGTAGTCGACGTGAAACGACAACTAACCAGTCTTTTTTTAACCTCTTTTATTTCAAAAGATGGTTCTGTCAGAAGAAGAGAATACATCATATATATATATATATATATATATATATATATATATATA
>CAEGAE010024255.1:0-29498 GCA_903067095.1 Girardinus metallicus | reverse complement strand
GAACCAGAACCAAACGAGGAGAAGCAGCATTCAGCTTCTATGCACCACAAATCTGGAACAAACTTCCAGAAAACTGTACAACAGCTGAAACACTGAGTGCCTTTAAATCTCGACTAAAAACCCACCTGTTTAAAGTTGTATTTGACACATAATCAGTTACAAATTTAACAGTGGCACTTGACATAATGTAATGCTTTTGATTGCTTCAATGTTTCAATATTGCATGACTCTGTGTTTTTGTGTTTGTTATGATATAAAGCACTTTGAAATGCCTTGCTGCTGAAATGTACTATACAAATAAAATTTGATTTGATTTGATTTGATTCTGTTATAGCTCTGGCTGTATGTTGCAGGTTGTCATCAAGCTAGAAGATAAAGCTTTTTTTTCGCAACAAACAACAGGATTGCCCTGTTTGCTCCACCCATCTTCCAATCAAGTCTTTCCAGCTTCCCCTGACCCTGCTGAAGAAAAGCATCCACCCTCAGGATGCTGATGTCAGATGGGTTAGGTGTGTTTGGAGGGATGTGCAGTGTGTGTTTAGTCACAAAAGATTTCTGCATGCAGGCTATGAAGTTCAGTTTCTTCTCATCTGACCAGACCAGCCAACTTTCAGAAGTCTGCTGTGTAGACATCTGAAAGTCTACCAGAAACAAGTCTAATCTACATGGATTTTTTTTCTATTATCTATCTATTTGGAGTTAAAATACCGGGAATGTATTTTAACTCCAAAAATCCCACCTGAGCAGAAATCCACTGCTTTCACCTGGTCAGTGGATTTCTGTAACTGTTAGTGGATTTCAACCAATGTAGGTTGATGGCAATATCTTCTTGGTTTGCAATTGTGCCACACTCTCTGGTTTCAGGAAATGGGTGAAACATTGCTCCATCTCTTTTTTAAAGATTGGGAATACTGTTTTATCACCTAGTCCTTATGAAAATCTTTCCAGAAATTATTGCATTCCTAAGTCTTTATCCTGATGTTTGTTCAATAATGTTCTCTGACTGAGGACTTCATGGCGTGTATTTTCTTATCGGATGATTTCTGGTTTAAAAGATACTCCCACATTGTGTTGAGTGCCGTTTGCCTTCACCTTCCAGTATGTTACTTTGTGCATACAACACATACTTCCGCCCAAAATAAATTGTAATTTCTGGCTGTAACTTGACAAAATGTGAAAATAAGTAAATGAATAAATAAAAAGAAATCAACAAGTGTAGATACTTTAGCAAAGTCTTGCATGTACTTTGAAAATAACGTCAGAAACAAAAGGATTCAAGAAACTGAATCATGACTGAGTGAAATTATATTTTGGATGAAATAGAGCAGGATGCTAATTCTGTATTTTGATATTGATTTAGACATGAAGACTTGTGTTGAGGTTGAAAGGAAGTTATTTCAGCTATTCAAAAATAATTGTACTTTATATATAGTGGTATTAATTAGTTCAGATAGTCGTGATGTTCTCTTTTTCTCTATTTATTTCCCCGACTGCAATGAAGTGTACACATTTGAAGTGTGACAACATAATCATTATGTAATAAAATACAGCAACTTCTTCCTTCTGCTTGCATGAAACAAACAACACCAATACTTCGCTTTTTTTTTTTTTTTTACTATAAATGTGTCTGAAATGCTTTAACGACCACTATAAAAATAGATTTTAGCTATCAAAGTCAAATTTGGTTCCCAAAAAATGTACTGTTGCATTAAACTGAAGCCCACCAACAAAGATTACTTACTGTTTACAGTGGCTGTCTGACTGTTAGATTGTTGATTTAGGTTTGCAATGTAACTATACCCTGCGACAGGGTGTCCAGGGTGTACCCCGCCTCTCGCCCCGAACGTTAGCTGGAGATAGGCACCAGCAGCCCTCCAGATCCCACTAAGGGACAAGGGTGTACAGAAAATGTATGGATGGATGTAACTACACAAACAGTCAAGGAAGGCAAGTTAAGACATGTCAGAACAAAGTCCTTTCATTTTAACTTGTGGAACACTGTGATTGATTGCAAATGGAGAAAAATGAACAAAGTAGGAAGGTCTTAGTAGTTAAAAACTAAGTTGGCTTAATTTGGAGCCAACATGCTGACAGAATACAGATACAGCCTCGCAAAGCAGTTGATCCATGAACCTCAAAATATTTCACCAATGCCGACCCGAGCAACATTTGACCAGCGGGTATTCTATGAGCAAGTAAATATGAAGGAACAGACTACCGACGTTCCAGAAAAGGTTTTGAAAATGATAGTAAGCTCAAATAAATACTTATTTCAACCCAAACACGTTAAATAAAATCTGAGTGCACAACATATTATGTTCATGTTGTAGTTTCAGAATTTCACATAAACAGTATGAAAGTATGGGTGCATCGTTCCTTGAAACAACAGTTCAAGTCAATGTTTGTGGTGAATGGGATATTTCTAATCATATTTTGGGTCACTTAGTACCAGTAAAGCATTGTTTTAACTCTGATTGCTGCTGACCATATCCATATTCTGATGGACACTTTCAGCAGGATAATGCAGCATCACATCACAAGCTCACCTTATCTTGTTGAACTGTTTTTGGTTTAGGTCATACAATGAGTTTACAGTACACTCATGGCCTCCAGAGTCACAAGACCTCAATACAAAAGCGTCTGCAAGACTCAATGGTATGAGTTTTTCATAAAGGATGTACAGACAACAAATCTGCGGCAACTGTTAATAGTGGTATTGATGAATAATATTATTCCTCGTGGATTTCTATCTCCATGTTTATCCTAACTTCCTCCAAATGATGTGGACCATTTTATTGCCTGAGGTTAAGTATTATGTTTACAACTACAACAGATTGAAACCCTTTACGTCAAAGAAGCAACTAACCACGCAGGCTCATGAAGATAATTTGGTTTCATTCAGATTATCTTGGTAATTTCTGACCGTTTTCACTGAAGCTGTTCTCCGCCTCTTCATTCCTAGCTGCCTTTTCCATTTCTCTTTCCCCATATTTTGACTAAATCAAATGCACCCCTCACCCATCCTCCTCCCAGCATTGCCTCCCCTTCCTCCTTCCACCAATGTGGCACACACCACTGCAGTGATATATCCATGTGAGTCACCACAAGGGACATTCAACTGTGAAAGTGCAGAGTCCAGTGACAGCTTTTACACAGTAACAAGCAAATTGTGCAAATCCATGCCACCCCCATTTCTAAAAATAGCAGCAATGCCACATAATGATAGCTTAGAAGAACATTGTTTGGTGAAATTATCACAAGAAAACTGACCTGAAAAGGGAAAATGTTATCACGACCTACTCCATCATCCATCCACGACTTTGGGTTGAAGCCAGCGGGACTGTTTCTGGGGTACTTCTGGGATGCCACGTGGTTGTTAGGGAAGGTCTTCTTCAGTGGAGAGATGGAATTGATGGGAGTCATCCCTCCATTAAGCCCACGACGATAATCTCGGCCCTGAGATCCTCCCCAGCCGCCGCCTCCACTTCCGTAGCCTCCTCCAGGACTCCAAGAGGTGGAGGAGCCAGGAGATGGAGAGGGGCTCTGGTAGCTGGCCGGACCCCAGGGGGATGGGGGCTTGTTCAAGCTGTTGGACAAATGCGGCAACTGGTTGAAAGCCGGATTCCTGTGCGAAAAGGGTGGTGGTGGGTGGGGGGAGGCTGGGGATCGTCGGTGCTGCTGGTGTTGGTTGTGGGGGTGCTGGAAATGGGGGTGAGGCGGCGGGGCAGGGTGGTGCTGGGACAAGGCCGGAGCCGGTCCAATCTGGGGTGAGAAGTTTCCCCCAAATCCTGGACTGACGTGGTGTGAGAAGTTCTGGAACAGCAGAGGCCCGTTGTTAGCAGAGGCTGGGTTAAAAAAGCTGACGTCCTCGTTGATGATTGTTGATGGTGCAGGTGGGATGGCAGCTGACCAGTTGTTAAAGCCAGTAAGGGATGACGAGGTTGTGCTCGACTGTACCGGGCCTGTTCCGCCTAGACCAGATGTCTCCTGATAATCAAATCCGGTCAGGACAGGTGACTCAAGACGAAGCTGCTTCTCTTTTCCGCTGCTGCCCTCTGACGTGCCGTTCTCTGTCTTGGCTTCCTCTGATCGGGATTTTTCCAGTTCTGCAATTATCCCACCACCACTCCCAGTCTCCTGGTGACCCCCAGGAGATAACTGCTGCTGTTTTTCTTGAGTTTCTTGCATTTCCTGTTGCTGCTGTGCTTTGGGCTTCTCTGCGCCCCCGAGGATTTCGTCTTGCACACTGTTGTGGGTGGCAGAGGTAGGGAAGAGCCAGGGAGAACCTCCCGTAGTGCCATTCCCTGTGGCTGTAGTGCTGTTTATGAAAGCAGCGGGGCTCTGAGACACATTCTGGTGGTGGTGCTGGGGCTGCAAATGCGGGTGGATTCGGACCGGGAAAGCAGACTTGTTGCCAGTGTTGTTTTGAACTAGGACTCCAAACCCGTAATCCCCCATTTGTTCTCTCCCCCCAGAACAAATGCTATTCTGCGATCTCTTTGGTCAGACTGTGAAAAAAGCAAACAGAAAGGCATGCGGGTTAGCAGTCAGTCCTTCATTGCCCAATAGATCAAGGGATCTAGGATCCACCAGGTGGTTCCACATCATCACACAAAAGGTTTTCTTTCTTTACTATTGGGTTCATAATTACAGAAGTGGCAACCTAACTTAAGTAATATAATATTGGATATTGCTTCTCCTTCAGATAAGATGGGGAGAAGAATGTCTTGCCTAAAAAATTCAGCAATCTAAGATGGTGTGAGGTTAGCTTCCCCTTCTTCAAAAGGGGTCTCTATATAAAGACCTACATCGTTCAGCTTCCTGGCTCATCACTCAAACAGAAATTCTGAAATGACTTTATTGTGTCCAAAAATACGATGACATATGATCTCTTTTCTGACACAAAAGAAGTGTCCCAAGTCACTTGGAGCCTTAAAAATCTTTTCAGTTTCATAAAAACATGCTTTCTATCAAAATCGACTTACAGTAATGTCAGTTGTTCAGTGGAATCAAACTGTTTTCAGGTTCATTGGCCAATCAGTCTGAAACTCAAATATCCAATGTCTTTTTTTCTTATAACTGAATACATCAGAAGTAGGTACTACCAGGAGGCACAAGTCTTACAGTGCTGAGGGTGTCAAAATTAGCTATTTTGAGAAAAAGATAAGCAACATGTGATTGTGTTATTTGTGTACTTCAACACATGAAAAAGTCGTAGTGCTAACAGTAATTAGAACTGTACAAATTAGGAAAACCAAGCCCGGTTGTGACAACGTCTCTACTCCAATTTTCAAGACATATCAAGCCAATCTTAGACTATGGATAACAGGAAGGCTCTGTTTTTTTCATTTGAGCTTTTGGAACTGGATTTGGAAATGTTGATACCCTTTTGAAAAGCTAATAGTAAAGGTAAGAATCTACTTTCTCCGGAGACTATACACACAAAAAGACTAATTTTAGAAACATTGGTTGTATTTATTTTTAATTTAAAGGCAGCTATGAAGACATAATTGTCTAAACTGCTTAAGTCAGTTGTCAACAATGTCATCATTTTGTCTTTGTAATTATTAAAAACTGGTTTTCCTGAAAATCCCTTTTCATGCACCCAAAGGGACGTCAACACTGCTCCAACATACATAATTAGTGATCAGGAATGTCAGAAAGACTATAAAATTACTTGATTGCTATTCTCATATCATCTCATATACTGCCAAAGTTCCAAACAATGGCAAGATGATGCAGAGCTCATTTAAAGCTAAGCTGTAGAAATTGTTTGGGTTTTTTTTGTAATTAACAGGGCATATGTTGCAAAGGATAGTTAAGTACTGTAAATTTATAGCATGTACAAATTATAAAGGGGATATTTTATTTCCTCATGCAAGTCTACTTCAATAACATCAGATGGTGTGGTTGTTAAAAATAGACTTTCAACATAATTTAGTATTAAGCAAGATATTTTAAAATGACATCACGGCTAATAAACTAGAAACACTACTCCCAGATGCAAGATCCTGAATTATGATATGATATTTAGACTTTTAAAGAAAAATGAGAATTAGCATCAGAAGGTCAAAGATTTTACAAAAATTGGGAGTCTACCAAAAATGTTCTATGTAAAGGAACCATGTCGCAGTCGCAAACAGATTTAGAAGTGGCATTTTATTATACAAGTGTTAAATACATTTTATATGTGTTCTGTAAAGATAAATTACTCGTCAACAGTAGCCGTTTTTAAAATTTAATTATGGACAAATAATAATAAACCATGATCATATGAGCTGACCCTTAAAACAACCGAGGAAAAAAACAAGTCAACGTTCCATCTTTAGCTAATTATAACCCCGTGACGTTGCCAGTTTGTAAGAGCCCAGCTGAGCTCCAGTCAGCCTCCCGTAAAACCAGAAACACTGCTGTGTCGAGGACAGGCTTCTTTCAGCAGAAGGAGGAGGTTTTCAGAAAGGCAAATTAGCTGACAGGCATTGAACTACAAACAGCACGACAACGACACGAACACACAAACGTAATCAATCGGACAATGTTTAAAATACGACAAATTAACCGCCTAAACGTTTGGGAATAAAACAGTCGACCTTGCTTTGACAGCTGTCAGCAGGAGACACTATGACCAAATTAAATCGAAGATAAGTTTCAGTTTGGAAACAACGTTTCACATTTAACCAGACAATATGTATTTTTCATTGTTTCTCTTTATACTCCTGCGACAGTCGTTGACATACAGCCAGTTCTAATTTATAAAGATGACCAGGGAAGTTTTTTTTTTATCCGTTGCTAACATTAGCAAGCTAGCTATTAACGGCTGTTAGCACAGATGCTAGCTCGCTGGACAGGCTGTGTATGCGGGCGAGTAAAAATCATTTTCACCTTCTGATCACCCCCTTCGACCTCGGAGATGCCTTTTTGTCGAGCTCCTTTGCTTCGGGCTGACAGCGAGAAGATGTCCTTGAAGCGATGAGTGCGGCAGGCAAAGCTTTTCAGAGGCGATTTAATAGCTGACTCGTACAGTGCAGTCGGTCAGCTTTTTTTTTTCTCTCTCTCTCTCTCTCTCCCTTCTCCTGACGTGTCCTGCCTCTCAATGACACAGCTCTCTATCTGCTCCCTCTGATCTGGACTAGATCATCGAATAGCTTTGTTAATGTGGCAGCTGAGCGGGGTTCCCTTTTGAGCCTTATTCGACCGGTTTCATTGTCCGTTTGACTTGGGGTTATTTTTTGCTTGCTGTCTTTCCTACAGAGCCAGCCGATCCTTGTGTGTGTTTCTTGGCTGCCCCTCTCTCCTGGAACCGACCGTGGCCGAATGACAGCGAGAGATCAGCCGAGGCACGCTTCCGCTTCAAGGACCGCCCAAACCACTGTGGCTCCGCCTCCAAGGAGGCACACCTCGAAACGCGATTGGACCGGCAAGTCAGTGATCTCGCCCAGTTTTTTTCATCCTTTAGCAGTCATGCACCAGTAACACACCCATAATATCAATATGTACTGCCCACGGAGGTCAGGAAGACAGAAAAAGACTCCTCCCACCACGGTCCTGTCCTTTCACGATGCAGCCGGTAGCAGGTCGTGAGAAAAATGAGTACCCCCGGCCCACTTCCCGTTTAGAAGGATGGAAAGAAAATGAGAATCTCTTTAACCAGGCTTTATCTTTCATCCAATGCTCCTTTGTTGTAAAAGATGGAAGTTAAATAACGCGGATTTTTATGAAATGCATACATGATTTTGTTATTTATCTTTCAAAATATCTTCTTTTTGTAGCCCAACGCTATAAACATAATCATCTTTACATTATGGTTCTCAGAGCGGAATACAGATTGCTCTTCTCTGCCTTTTTTGTCAGACTCTATCCTAATTGTTGAATATAAGATAAGATAAGATAAGATAAGATAAGATAAGATAAGATAAGATAAGATAAGATAAGATGACGAACTTTATAAATACCAACATAAATAGTGTGAAATTTTGAAGAGAAAGGAAAATGATACATAATTTTTAATGTATTGCCAAACAAATTCAGCCCCTTTTCCTCTAACACCTCTGGATCAAGGTGTATTGTTTTATTTCCCGGTTTTCTAACAGCTTCTATTCAAAGTAGTAGAATAGAATAAGCATTACCATATTTATTTTTGCACCACTTTAGATGAGGGACAGTAATTGTGGTGGGTTCAGTAGAGGTAAAAATCGCAGGACTTTACTTAGATAAAGCATAAGTTGATCTGCGTAAGTTCACAGAAATAAATATGACAAATTATTTGCATTTAGAGTACGGAACTGCAACACATCAGAACCGATCATGAGATATGCAACAGAAAGCATGCTAGCAATTGGTGTGATCAAGCAGATAAGCATAGACTTGTGATAATGTGTTAGTTTCGGACTTATCTGTGCAAGGTTTAAAATAAAATCAACACCTTCACTCGTGAACACAATGCAACTAAACAGAATGTTATATTTTCACACGGGAACTTTGCTCCACTAGAATTACATTTTGTTTTGTAACCTGCAGGTCTTGTTTCAGTTATTGTTGGATTACTAAACACAACCAAATAGAAACAGTGCTATGAAAACATAATTATCCCCATTAACAATTTCCTCTTTTGCTTTTTGCTGTTTTTCACACTTAAATGTTTCAAATTATTACATTGTTCCTAATGTCAGGCAAAAAATAATATAATTCAATACAACTGCTCTTATGATCACAATTGGTGAAGAAAAATAGTTGTCCAAAGCAACCTATTTGAACATATGATTGCTCCAAAAAAGTTTAATTTTATCAACCACTACCAGCCGTGATTATTGTCAGACCTGTAGAATCTCAAATAGAGCCTGCCTAACAACAGAAAGTAGCCTTAAAGCAACACATCATGGCTAATCAAAAACACATCTAAAACAGAGGACATGACATAAAGGTTACAAACACATTTTAAAGGTTCTGACACTTAGGGAGTGGTCCTGTTCTACTACTCAGTGCAGCTTAACTCAGTTCTGTTCAACTCTACCAAGCTAGTGGAGAGTTAGCTGGAGCTCCAAGGAGGAGCTTTTTGGAAAAAGGTGGTGCTTCATGAGAGCATTCAGGGAATGCTGTCAGGGGAGGTTCAAGGATTTTTCAAACATGTATGTATCAAAGCAAAATTTTATGTTTCATATTGATAAGAGAATAACATTTTAATACGATATAAAACTCAAAAAGTCAATCTTATGTAATATCTCCCCTTTAAAGAGCAGACATGAGGGTATCATCAATCTTCTGATGTTCTAAGACTTTAAAGAATGGCCTCATTATGTATGTAAAAGAGTACTACAATCTGCAACATATGCATTATTCTATTATTTCTATTGTATTACAGTGTGAAATAAATGATCAATAAAGACAACTTATCTTGCAGCAGAAATTTCCACAATTCTCTTACTTCACTCTCCTCATGTTTGAAAATCCTGGCCACATTTCTTCATCCACCCACACTACTCCCCACATATCTTTATCAGCTTCCCTGTCCTCTTTCCTCAATGTCCTTCCCTCCTGTTTGGTCATTATCACAGAGGTCATCAAGCTGCTTTGACTCTGTCAGTCTGACCGACTCTCAAATGGCAGTATTACATGCAGTTGAAATGGCTATCTAATAAATCTGTCACTTCAAGTCCAGCTGGGAGGGAGTGATAAATTAGAAAAATCTGCGGTGTCCTGCATTATTAAGCACGCACAGAAAGGATGAGCAGGCGAGGGGAGACGATTAAAGCAATCCGATTAAAAAAATCGATTACATGTCTGATGATAATAGTTCTCAGCTTCCAAAATTTATTCAGGCTCATGCATTCCTGTACATTCAAATACTCATAGAGCAGAATATTCTGAAATTATAACATTAGTTCCTTTAGAATTAATTCATATAAAATAGGCAGGACTGTTTTCACTTTCACTTACTCTTATCATGGGCCAATAAAGTTTCCCTAATGATTTCTCTGGACCATCTAGCTTTAAACGTTGTATTATTGAACAACAAACAAGTTCAGGGAATTTTGAAAAACATCAACTGAGGGAGGAAGTCCCAACCTATTAGACAATTTAGAATTTATATTACTGAATGTTTTATTCAACAGTATGAATGACAAGATTGTCTAAATCACATAACATGAAGCTTATATATATACATAACTACGTATACCCCTACTAATAGTTAATTAAAAGTCTTTTAGCAAGAATTTTTTGGATACTTTTAATAGGTTGGGATAAATTCTGGCTGAATATTTACCATTCCAATTTAAATTGGTTGGTTCGCTGTAGTGGTTTTGATTTTCAAGGAAAGTCTATCGATATTGAACAGGATGGAGGTTTGGGGCCATTCTTTCTTAATTTAAAATCTAATTTTGATGATTTGGGAAGAGAATGAAGAGAAGTTGATCAATTTGTAGTCCCACCCACTATGTGCCAAGCAACATAACCAGTAACAGTGAATCATAGTCAGAATGCTTTTTATTGGCAAGCAAGCTTGCACAGGCTAGGAATTTCTCCTAGTCACTGAACCTCCAGAAGATACTTAAATAAATTCCTCAAGACAAATACCCATAACAAACTTCAGCAATTAAAACAACAAGAGAAATGAAGAGGAACATATTTTATAGCAGGAGGTCTGAGAGTTTTTATTCACAGTAGTATCTGAAAGAAATGTGAACCATTCGATTAACTAACTATGCAGGAGTGTCCAAGTTTTTCAGGGTTTTTATTTTTCAAAAATGTACTAGATGGTCTATGAAGAGATAATAAATAATAGTGGAACTGGAGTTGGGTTCTCTAAAGCTCATCATCACCTCTACAACTTCTTGATGTAAAACCCTCTAAGCTGTTAGAATCTGTCTGACCTTGGATGACTGATATGTTGTCTGCAAACTTTCAGTTTAGATCGTCAGCATGATGCCCCCACTACCGTCCTGACAGGTGGTTTTCTTCTAGTTTTGAATGACTAACTTTGATTCCTTCAAACATTATTTTTGCCATTGTGCCCAACAACTTAATCTTTGTCTCACCTGATCATAAAGCTCAAATATTAGTCAAGCTGTAAATATTAGTCAAGCATAAAGATTGTGCTTTTGAAGCAGAAACACATCAAAGCTGTGTTTGGAGCTAATAAAACAGACTAACATTAAGAGTCTGGAATGGCCGTAACCTCAGTCCAATTTGAAATTTATGGACTATGCTTAAAAGCACTGTTGGTGGCAGAAAATCAACCAGCTGAGACATTTTCTTCCACTTGTGCCAAGCAGAGGGGACAAATGTTCAGCCAGAATTATTTTTCAATTTTGTTGATGACTACAAAAAGCAAGTGATCAAGATGCAGCTTGCTAATGAACATTTATCTCTTTATTAGGGGGTGAAGTGTGGGTCAAACATTTTTGCTTTCATTAAAGTTGTACATGTCATGGCCATTCTTTTAAAATAGCAGTCCAAGAACAAGACTGAAAATCCGACTAATAATATGACATCCATGCTAATGCTAAATAAAAGCCCATTTTAAACACAAATCTGTCAAGTATGACAAAAATCCGCAAATATACATGTTTTCCTAGAACAATTTGGAGTCACGTTCCACAAAAAAATCCCTAAATCCTGAACCCACAATCTTCATGCATAAGTGTGCAAAAATGTAAAATACTTGCTCTTTTGATTACCTAAAGAATATTAGACAATCAAATATTGCCTAATATTTGATTATACAATAATCAAATATTATTGATTTTTACCAATCCATAACATTTGGCTTTTTATGGTAAAAGCCAATGTTACCTTTTGTTTCTGTTTGGTTCTATATTTTTATACAACACCAAGTCACTTTATAACCTTCATTTCCTTCCCCTCATCTTGTAATCTTCCCTCTGCTCCACAAACAGACTTGCTCAAGCGAGATCTTATTCATACACTGGAGGATGAGAATCAGCGGGTGGAAGGAGTGATGTTTGAAAGTCCTAAATGTGCTCCAGCTTTGCAGCACTGTTTGCACAGGTTAATGTACTCCTTTCATAGCGGGGTGGATGATTAGGCATAGTGCTAGGCTCTGTAAATGGATTTCTAGGACAGAATAACCGGTCCTACTGGCCTCACCTAGAGGACAACACCCTATTCTTGTCACGGTCACTTCCTTGATGTTTCACTGTTTGTCACAGACAGATTTTAAATCACATTCTCTGAAGCCAGAACATAGAAAAGTCCCAAAAAGCAGAGAGAAATTACATATCTTAATACATACCTACATATGTATATATAAGGATGTTTATCTCGATGTCGACAGCTTTGCCCCAAAATTCTACTTTGTTCAAAGCCTCTGAGATATGGGATTGGTTGACTGTGTGAAATTGCTAACAGCCAGTTCTGCCATGTGTTCACAATGTGGTTGTTTTGTGTTTTTTTAGGCACATTGCATTAGCCAATAGTGGAACAGTAGTATGAATAAAACATTAGATCTATTAAAATATTAATCTCCCCTACCTTAGGCATAATTATGGTGCAATTCCTCCCAGTGTGTGCAAGTGTGTTTATCACTGAAAGTGTACACATGGATTGCTCAAGCTGATTTCTAGCTGAAAAGTTCCAGTCAAAAATGTAATTATTTGACTGCAACAGATCAGGTTCATAGGGTGAGCAGAAGTTGAGGTGCACTGTGATGACAGGCATCAACAGTCCTGTTTAACAGGGGTATGCGTCCCTTCTATGACCCAGTAAAATTCCCAATCATGATTCAACCAATCTTTGTAAGTGTAATTTTGCTTAATAAAAATATTAAGCAAATATTGAAGAATTGCACACAGAAAACTACTTTATCTTGCTAATTAGATTGCATTGAACCTTTTTTTGTTTTGAAATGGACTTCAAAAACCCATAGCATTTAAGGATTGTTGCTTGTGACTTTAAATGGGAATATTTATCTTTTGGTCAGAATAAACATTTCCTGGTTTTGGTCAGTTAAAATAAACAAAATCATTTTATAAGTGATATTTTATACTTTCCCTAAATTAAGAATTTCTTATGTCACATACATCCTTAGCATTTGTTAGAATTGCAGTTTAAACTGTATAACTTGGTTCACATATTTTGGGCATTCTTCCAGAAGTTTTCCACAATAGTTTTCTGAGATTTTGGCCCATTCCTGTTGACAGAACTGTTAGAACTGACACAGGTTTGTAGATTTTCAGGTTTTAACTGTGTGCTTTGGTCCATTTTCCATCTGAAAGACCCATTTGTCCTGACTGTTTTGAGATGCTGCTTCAGTTTTTCAGCATACTAAAATTAATCCTGTTCCCTGGTGTGGCTTTATGTCTTACACCACAAATTATATAAAAACATATACAGATTTAATGTGCAGTTTCAACTGTGTAATATTCTGCGTTCTGAAGAACTGCTGAAGACTGCGTTTGTGTTCCATAAAATATTCAGAGATATTAAATGTAGCTAACAACACAATGTGGACACACTCTCAGGGTGTTTCTCTGGGATGCAAATAACCTCTGGCAATGAGGTTAAAAGATGGGGGAGGGATCATATTGATCTGCCGTAAAGTGACAGTCATAAATCAACATTTCAATTATTTCAAACTGAAAGGAAAAACCTGCAACTTCACCCCTTGTCTATACAACGGAATATAGTGTCTCGTCAGTGTTTTGTTCAGCTTTTTCCAGCAGCTCAACCATCTCACATCCTTCTTCCGTCTAGTGTATTTTGCACTGCTGTGCTCTCCCTGGGGACCCTGTACTAATTAAGCCTAAGAGGTCTTTCTGGGTTGCAGGCCAGGATGACTGTTTGAAAAAAGCACATGGATGCATGTGTGTAACCATCCGTATGGGTGCATGGGCGTGGGTGTGTGTGTGTGTGTGCTGCAACGGCCAGGCTGATTTCATGACTCCACTGGGTACCGAAGGGATAATAAATTACAAGAGAGCAGCAGCTGGGGGTCTATGATGTGTGTGTGGGTGTGTGTGTGTGCATGTGTGTGGTTAGGTTGTGGGGACATAAACCTGTTTACACAGTCTAATTAAGAGGACTCATCCTCCTTTTTGGGGTGAACAGCAAGTCATTGTGATATAAATCATTAAATAATTTAAGGTAGAGACAAGTCTTAAGGCTATGGAGGATTAGAGTGAGGGTTATGGGCAAATAGTTATTATAGTTAATGTCAGAGAAAACCCCCAGGAAATCACTGCAAGTTAGTGTAATGTCAGCTCAAATCAGGGAAAATTGCTTGTGTGTGAGACTGCATTCATTTTGTGGTTTTACCAGTAAGTGTTGTGTTGGGTTGATGCATATCGTGCAATGTAAAGAACTAACTACCATGACTATTTCCCTCCTTTTAGAAAGTCATTTTTTGGTTACAAAATTTTGTTAGTATCCTAAGACATCAACAAATGTCTGTATTAAGGAGTCTATGATGGAATCTAACCCATCATGCTTAGACCCCTTTCACCTCATCGTTCTGGGTTAAACGTGCAACCACCAACCCCCTACCACAGATGACTTGGTCCTTTCACATTATTGGTGCTTGGATGTGGAACAACAGGGAGGTGGTTTACAACATACAGCATTTACCTGCATTAAATCAACAGGGAATTCCCAAAGGGGGATTCCCAAAAAGGCCAGCAATCCTCATACAGGCTTTTTAAATCCATTTAATACTTTAAATTACAAGCAAGGTGTAGTGTACCATCCTCAACGTGTACCATCTGCATCATGATCTGCTGAGCAGCACATTTCTCAGATCAGAAGAGACTCCTGTTGTCCCATACCGGATAACAGGAGGTATATTTTTGCATACACAGTTATGAAGTATAATCGTATATCCTTGTAATTTATGAATGACTAAAAATGCTTAGAAGCAGCCCTTCATGGCAGGTTTATGAAAAAAATGTTTTATGAAAGAGGTAGAGTAATTGCTGCAAAATATTTGCTGTAAGTGACTGGACTTCCTACGACAGAAAACCTTTAAAGGATGTGGCAGAATTGAGTAGAATTTGACTCTGTAATTTAAGTAATCTAAGTCTGACTCAATAGTTGGATTGCATTTAAATAAACTGGATTGACTTTCTTTAAACGTAGGCGTGTCATTTATCTAACTGGCTGTGAATTTCACCTCTTTGTATTGCAAAACTGCATTGAAGATAGATTTGTTTGGAAATTACACAAATTAAATTAACAAAATTAATGTCTTTGTTCTGGTGAAGTACAAAAAGAAGCTGCATTTACTGAAAGAAAATGCATAGCTTTCTAAGTGGAGCTATAAATCTTTACCAAATCCTATTGAAAAGAAAATCATTATTTTATAATCTTATGCCAGTTCTTGCCTCTAAAAAAACTGAAAATACTGAGATAATGTAAAGAAAACAGGACAACTTATTAAATATTGAGTTATTTCGAAAAAAATTGTGATAGTGTAAACTATAATCACTTTTTTATTACTGTTTATTTCTGAAAAAGAAAATAATCTCATTACAGATACATCAAAACATAACTTATGTTTATTTATTGAACAGGTTAGGAAACCACATCTCCTAACAGCTGATCTTACTCCATTTGGTTGGAATAACTTCAAAAAAATGCTTTTTGTAGCCATCAGCACAATCTCAGGAAGGTTTCCCCACTCCTCACTTTCAGCTGAAAGATATTTGAGGAGTTTCTTGCATGTACATCCTGTCACTCCAAAAGATCTCAGTGAGAACAAGAACTGAGCTTTGACTCGGTCCAGAACTCTACTTCTTAATTCATTCACCAACCATTCCTTGATGGATTTACTTCGTTGGGTGAGGATACACAATCCTGCTCTGCTTCGGTGTAAATTTATTGTCCAGATGGTCTCACTTTTTTCTCAAATGTTCAAGTCCTGCAGAAGCAAAATAGGTTAATTTTCTTCTACAGAATTTAGTTCATTAATCCTGTCATGACCAATACAATTTTATTAATCTGATTTCATGAATCTGGTTTAAGAATGTGCACAAGATGAATATAACTCTCTTTAAACTAATTCCGGTGTGCTTAATGATTCTCAAATTTTACCGTATGTGGCAGTCAGTGGTGTGGGAATTTGCAGTTGCCATGGTGATGTCAAATTCGGAGTACTTGTACACTCATTCACTGTACTTGCGACATATAAAAAGGCTTGTTTGCATCGTTTTTTCATCCACATTTTTCAAGCATGAGAAGAAGTATTGATGTTTTGTGAAACCTTGTGTTTATTATGGATGAACATAATAATGAAGGATATACACACGTGTGTCTGTGTGAAATCAATTGGGTGGCGGTATCTCAAAAGGCAGAATGGTTTCATTCACCTTCTCCAAGCTCGTCTAATGAGCCTGGCTGGATGTCACTTTGAAAGGAACCAAAATTTGTCTTTGTACTGTATTGTGTTCAAGTCAAAAGCCCTGAAGAGATTACAATATGGGTATTGTAAATGTTTTTAATGACTATTCTTTTAGCTTAATTTGTGATCAAGGAGCAAAAAAAATCGCAAAATTATAATTTTTGTCTTATAAACCTCTTCTACTGGAGTTGTTTTAAGGTTAACCGATATCTTGGCTTCATACAGTTGATCCACAAATTAAAGTAGTCTGGTTGTTTCTCTCCTGATTAAAACTGTAAGGTCTCTCTGCACGGCATCCCACAGAGTTCTCCTCATCCTTTTGTGCTTGTCTGTAAAATTTCACATACTTACTTACAGCATGCTGACCGATGCTAAAAGAAAAAGCATAGAACAGACAACTGCTGAGTCAAGCAGAACTTGCTCTCCCCCCTCCCAATAAAGGTAAACAGCATATGGCCTCATCAATTATTGACTGTCCTTCTTAAGCTCTGAAAGTTCTTGATGTGTGTGTAAGTTAAGGTGGTTTGTTTATCAAGGCATTGACCAAGTCTTCACACTTCTTTGTGTGTTAGAATTGCGTATGTTAAAGGTTAAAGTCCTTTTTTACAGAAATTATTACTATTTAGAACAATTACTTTTGCTTATTTTACCCTATCACCTTGAAATACAAGTCAAAGTAGTGTAAGAAAGTGTTTGTGTGTGTGTGGGGGTGTATGTTTGTGTGCTTTTGGCTCATCCAGATCTCTTTAACTTGGAGGTATTGCTCCAGAGTGTCTTATCGGCGGACACAGCTGTACCTCCAAGGACACTGTGATGCACTGCGATGTGTGTGTCAACTGGCAGATGAAGCAGACACTGTCTCAATAGGATGCACACTTTGACTACCAGTCTGAAGTCAAAGTGTACTCCCTCCAGCAAATTGAAATACATCCCGACCAGCAAATCTCTGAGTCCATCCCTTCAGCTGAATCTTAAGAATTAAGCAATTTTTGGCAGAACCCACATATGAAGTAATTCCATTCTGCCTTAGTCTCACATGGCAAAGTCATGATTTGCCAAGTGTTAGTAAAAATACAAAACCTTACCAAGTATTTTTTTTTTGTCTAGTTTCTAGTTCATATATCTTACTGAACTTGAATTAAGACAAAACTAACTTAAAAATATCTTATCAGCAAGACATAGGAGTTTGTTTTAAGTAAATAATTCCTTGGTATTGATGGAAACAGTACTATTTCCATCGGCAAATTTTTTTCACTAAAAACATGGGGAAGTTGTCTTGTTATAAGTAAATTTATCTGCCAATGGAATTAGGAAGGGTAAGGACTGAGAGTTTCCATGAGGATGGTGGTAAAGTTGCTCTACATTATGAAGGTGGCTATAAAGTACTTCTATAGCTTAGAACTGACCAATTTCCCTAAAACTGTGCAAAACTGGTAGAAACATACCCTCTGCATGTAAATGCATGCCATTTTTTTATTTGTAAAAAATGTTAATAAAGCTATGTATCCTTTATGTTAGTATCCACATAAAATCCTTGTATAATATATAGTTTTTTATGCATTTATTATGTCCAAATGTGAAATGTTCAAGGGGTTAGCTGTGTTTTAAATTGGAGTTTTAAAGCCAATTTAAAACAAAGCATATGTAGTACCTTGTTTTCTGATAGCAGAGTTCCTAAATGTGTTTGCAAAAGTTACAGAACATGATTCACTTCTTTGCTTCCTATTCTGATAAACTCAGGCAAAATCTCAGGAATTTATCTTTTTCCAGTTGGTTCAATAGAAGGTTACATATGAAGGTCCTCTGTGTCACCAGAGTTAACAAGATTTCACTAATCCTGTTTGAGGTGGGGGGTGATTGCTGGATGAGCAGCGTTTAACATCACTATCAAGCAGAAAGACCATGTGACTTTTGCAGTGAAGTGATAGTATACAAAGAGAAGGCCTTCAGGAGAATTACCCATCACCATTCTCTCATGAACACACCCACCAAACCCTCTCGGCAACCCTCAGGATCTGTTTCATTTATTGACCTCAGTTTCTAGAATTCAGAATCTGCCCCACTGGTAGTTAGAGCCATTGATTGGAGTACAACACATTCAAGATCAATGTGCTATAATCACACTCACTGGGAGCTCAACCAGTCAGCACCCACTGCGGTCATGTGAGGTTCACAGTAATCTGACAGTTGGGGTAGGGTGTGACAGGCAACCATGCAAAGGAAAATTTTATGTGCATTCTTGCATAGCTAGCTAGTAAAAATCATTAAAAATGCCCATTAGCATGCTGCATGTGTTCTTTGTAGACATACATTAATCATACTATGGTTTCCACATTAACATCACTGAACCCAGAAGTCAATACTACATAAGATCCATAGTACTTCAGCATATTCCTTCATCATGTGTGATTCTTCCCTCTGAAGATGAAAATTAAGTTACTAAATGAAGAGGAAAAAGTACACCTTATTTCTTTACACAGTGAAAAACAGTGCAAAATTCTTTAGATATGCTAAACATCACCAAAGATAAACATTTTGAGTTTAGAAATATTTCAAACAGCTGAAAGTTGAAGATAAACTTAAACTCTTAAACTACTATAAATGCATATGTTGCAGGTCACCGTGATGTTTTTGACATTTGACTTTACAATGTTTTCCCTCTATAAAATAAATAAATTTAGTTCATGTTCTATATTACATAAAGAAAAAAACCTTATAGAAAAACTTTATTTTTTCATTATTACAAGAAAAACTATATTTTGCCCTCTAAATGACATGATTTACAGAAATAAATCACTGGACATTACCATTAAACATGCACCACCAGCAGTTTGCTGATGATTATCTAGGCAAACTTGATGCCTGATGGGACTTGTGTGGACTGATGGAGCTGACACAGAAATACTGTGTTTGGAGGATATAATGGTGCAGAGTTTCATGAAAACAGCATCTGGTTGGTGTATGATGCAATCACTTAAGGATGAATTGTGCATGTAGATTTTGGTGTATAGGTTTGAATTCAGGTAGTTTCACCCATCTTATTGTTACTTCTCACATCTGAAGTCTATCAGAGGAACCAACCCTGAGTCTTCCAAAATTAAACATAAAAAAACCCAAGAACAGTCAGAAAAGATCAATGCAGAAAGCATAGACCCATCCAGGGTAATGTAATCACTCCTACATAGCCCTAAACACAGCTGTGAGCATGCTGGGAATGCACTATAGACGACATCAGTCAAAACGTCTTTTTTGTTTATTTGAACACAGCCTTTCCTGAGACACACAAAAGGACCAATATCCGACTTGATCTTACTTCTATTTGTTAATGTTAATGAAATTAATAAAAACAACTGTGTTAAGATTTTTGATATGGATGGAGCAGGGTCTTGAGATAATTTCTATGAAAAAAATCTCTATATATATTTAAAATCTCAGTTTAAATATAGTAATCAGTATGCTCAGTCGGTCGGGGGTTTGGTATTTGCCTCAAGTAGGATAGCTCAAGTATCTTGTCTTGTCAGGAAAACTGTTCCACACAGTTCGTGGTGAAGACAGAGTTGAGCCGAACCTCTAAGAAATGGTGATGAGATATGAATCATGAAGTGGAAGTCAATAAACTAAAGACAAGACAAAGAAAACCGTTGGTGCCCTAGCATTTTGGCCAATAATAAGTTTGTTGGCAGATATGTTGTTTAATACTGACTAAAAGCCAATTGGGGTGCTAAGAAGAGAGACCAGCAGAAGGAACTTCTTCTATCAGAAAGGCCATTGCACAGGAGGAAAATACCACCAGGAGTTGGAAAAATTGCATTAACATCCTTTTGTCAGATGCCAAAATTGTAGAGGTTACCATTCATTGGTGTGGATCCACACATGTCACTGGAAATAAAGCACTGTAGCCTGAATGTGCTGCATTCACCAAGGGGATTGCAAATGGATGCCTGAAGCCTGTAAAAGTGCTAAAACACTTGGAAACCAAACTTGGTTAGAAGGCCAAATGACAGTCCTGACTAAAACAAACAACATTTCAGGTTTTCTGCACATTAAATAAAGCCACAAACACTAGAAGAACCGTGTTACAAATTTGCTACTATAACAATGTGTTAGGCTAAGCATGGCGGTGCCAGCTGGAGGACTTCTTGGAGACAAATTAAATCACACAGTGAAGATTTTCATCAATACCCATGTTAAAGCTCTCCAAAAGACTTTAGTAACTATTTCCAGATTGAATGACTCTAATCCTTCACCTTCAATGCAGCCAGAGAAATTCACCCTATGGCTGACTTATACATTTAACTGTCAAATAAAGAAACCTTAGATTTGATTCCATGGTGCTGCCTAAGTTCTGGATTTTAGTTGTGGAGTTCCTGTGTTCCTCCAATACTGCAGACATTTGCAGCTTTAAGAATCAGTGCAGATCACGACTCAACGTTGAGGATGATCTCTTAGTAACCATCTGCTAAAGTAAACCCAGAATAGATCTGCTCTGCGCTGACCATTATGTCAACTTGTAAGTCTGCTGCCTGTACATACTGTATGTTTACTTACTACAGTCTGTGCCTCAGTTGACAGCCCATTGTGCAGCTACACTTTCATTTCTATGAAACTCATGATGCATCTGATCGTTTAGGACAGATTTTGATGCTAGGTGTGAACAGTCATGCTTAAAGCTGTTCCTTTGTAACTGAATCAAACAAGATTTATGTTAATGCCACATCTTAACAGGGCCCAAGAAACTCATATAGGTGGGAAGGCTAAATGATGTATGAGCAAAAATCCCCAAAGCAAGAAGCACGGATTTTCTGCAGTGATGTGCATAAAGAAATTTTAATTTGATCGTTATTTTAAAACCTAAAAAACACAGAATGTCTTCATTTGTTAGTTGCTCATATTTAATAGAAATGTTTGATCAGGGATGCAGAAAGCTTTGCCTGAGACTGTGAATGTATTTTGTGAATATATTCAAGCCTTGTCAATATATTTATTCTTGAAGCCTTTTTACTTTACACACAAAAAAATCCCTCCAGGTCTTCTACCAAACATCATGGTGTTGGGATTTGTATTTTCTTTGTGTTAATTTGAGTTTCTCTGTGTTTTTAGTAGATCTGTGTTTCTGTGGAGTCTCTGTATTGTTCTGTCTACCCGTTGATTAGTTTCCCAGGTGTGTCTCGTTCCCTTGATTGCCCTCTGTGTATTTAAACCCACCTATTGTCTCTGTCTCTTGTCCGGTCCTAGTCATATGTCAAATGTTGTCTCTGGTGTGCTTCGCTTCACAGTCGAACTGTGAAGTCCTGTGCCGGCGTCAGCTCTCGTTATCAGTCTCCGTTTATCAGTTGCTACCAGTGTTAGCCTTTGCTACCTTTCACTGTGCTGCCTGCCTATTCGGACTGTTTTGAGCTGCTCTTTTCCTTAAATTCACCTCTTACCTCTCAACCTGGGTACTGCCTATGTTCTCCCTCACCACCCTCACCTCACCTCATGACACATGGATGATCAAGCTTTTGGGAGCAAAGTCAAAGAGCATTTACTTTTCCTATATAATATTCTAAATATTTAAGGTATGATTAGAATATTTCATAATATTGCAGTCGAAGATGAATTTATTCTGTCATTCTTTGTATTAACCCAGTTGATCAGAAGGTCTTTCCTTCCTGAGCCAGTGCTTGTGGACAGATGGTAAAAATCAAACCCCATCAAAGATTTATGACCCCACTAACACAGCCTCATCACTCAGAGTGCACCAGCATTGTAAAGGTTCACCCATACTACCTCATGTATATCTACACACTGTGAAATGCACAAGCGCTCTTTGAGTTTATTTCTCTCTGTATATGAGAATTTTCTGGTGTTTTCCTCAGACCTAAACATCTAAAGTCCATAAGAACTTGAGGTATCGACCAGTTCCTGGTTTATGGTGAGTAATCTTGATCTAGGCTGTTTATCAGGACACACCAAATCCATCAGTCCCTTTTTTGCTGCAGTCTTGAGTGCCCAGGGTCCTGCTTCTCCTCCAAATCGAGAAGGACAAGGATGCTGTGATGAGTCAAGGTGCATGGAGAAAGAGAGTGTGAGGCGGAGGAGGATGACAGTGTTGAGGAGGATGGGAAGAGAGAGAAAAAAGCAGATGATTAGCAGGCAGAGGAAAAGAGGAGGAAGAGATGGAGGAGGCAGAGGAGGAAGCACAGAAACCAGCATGGACAGATGGACAGCTTTCATTGTACAATGTCCCTCAGATTTTTTGTAAAACCATCCATTCTGCATCTACTAAATAATAAGTGAAAAAACTCAGAAATCTGAAAGATTGATCGAATTATATTTAAATGTGTAGTTTTTTTTTTTAAGTTTGACAAGAAATTGTACTTTCTGAGACTACAGTCTCTGCAGCATACATGGAAATGGAAACAATTTGAACATTTATGCAAACATATAGTTGGAAGAGTTAAATATCTCAATAATCATCAGTCTGTTCCCATCCCAACAGCACCACATAGATTTGGTTGCCAAGTCAACCACGGCCACCTCAAAGACAACATAGTCAGCTTTTTTTCATGTCTATGTTTTATTTAACTGAATCATGCTGGTCTCATCAGGATGTTTTATTCTTACTTTGTGGCATCTGCATAACTGTTTTGTGATTAAGTTTTACTTTACAATGTCTTGGAAAAGTATTCACAACACTTAAACTCTAAGGAGTGTATTGAAATAATTTCCAGAAATGAGGTGCACTTGTACTGAGACCACCTTTTGCAGCAGTTACAGCTGCAACTCATTTAGTGTATGACCTTTGTTGCTCTGGCTAATAGTTAAGGGTCATTGTCCTGCTGGAAAGTAAACCTCTATCTACTCTTGTTTAACTTCCAACACATTTTCTTCCATAATTGACCAGTATTTATCTCCATCCTTCTTCACATCAACTTTGATCAACTTCCCTGTCATTACTTAACAAAAATATTTTCATAGCATGATTCTGCCACAATCCTGCTTCACCGTGAGGATGCCGGGTGATTAGCAGGGTAAGTTTTCCCTTAAACATAAGGTTAAAACATTTATTAGGCTACTTCATCCTGTGATGTTATTGTTTTGTTATCTTTGTATTATGTTGTACTTTTTGTCCAACACAAATTTCTCCCATGGGAGGCAAATAAGGAAACATTGAACATTCAACATTTTTGAAAAGGCCAGCTAAATGTTTTTAAAATTCTATAGGAGAGGTCAGAAATAAATACTGAATATTCATCTAAATACCGGTATTTATGCATTTTTGTGATCGTAACTATTTTAGAGTATTTAATCATCATATAACTATATTCAGAAGACTTAAATATTATGTTTACTGCAAAACATTGCCTTTTTTTAACTGAAAGATTAGATTTACAAAAATGATGGCACTGAAACCATTAAAGGTTCTCCATTAAACCCATGTAGGATTTTACAAGTGAAGTGACGAATCTGAAGCACACAGCTCACAAAGTCCAAAAAGGCCATGGAGTTTGAGCAAAGCAGTGAGTTATGACAGCAACATCCCCAAGTGATGCATTAAAACAGCACAGGAAGCTGCCTGCTCGCCACTGACTCACTCACCACCCATAGACAATCTGCTGCTCATGCTGCTTATTATCACACCTTGGCCTTTAATAAGCTGTCTGAGTCATTGTACCATTAATTTTTTTTGTTAGGACAGGTAATTTACTCATAATGTCATTATGCATGCAAAGCACCACAACAAAGCCAGCATAGGGGTCACAGTGAGAAGACATCTTAGCCTGCAGGTCAGTCAGTGCATATGTTGTTTTTACAACACAGCACATTTGTACGTCCTCTAACCTGAGAAAACATACTGCAGGAAGTTCATCTGATTAGCGAACAGATGCTAAGTGACATTTCTCCCCATCACTCTCTCTGCTGCACTCACTAATCCACAAACACTTTAGCCTTTAGAAACGTAAACCTGGTGCCAGTGATCACTCTGAATGCCCTCACAGTGTCGGCTGTTCTTGACTCATTCTGCAGTGTGCCTGCAGTAATTGAGATGCATAGCAAGGTCTAAGGTGAGCTCTGCCAAGTTGTGAGCAAGCGACTTGATTCTCACAACACGCACACATGAGTGAGATATAGATGCACTTCGACTTATGGCACACAGAGAGGGGGAATAGTTTAAAAAACAATGTTGGACCTGTGAACTCTAAAAATATTATTATTTTTAAGGAATTTAAATTAGAAATTGATATCAACTACAAAAAACTCAATACTCTGCAATTTTCAGGGCTTAAAATGTAATCCTAACAATGGCTGTCTTTAATTTCTTATCACTTGATTGCAGTTACTCTTGTAAAATTAGTAGGGGTTGGCAGTAGCTTGCAGTGATCACTGTTCATTTTCTTAATACAGTAAAAATTGTACCTTTATGATGCCATTGATCACTGAAGACAGACATTTCAACACTGAAATGTTTGAGCTCTTTTTTCCTTTTTATCTCTGAGAAAGAAAATGATTCAATTGCCCCAAATCAACAAAAAATATGTACAACCTGACTTCACTCATTAAACAGAAGTTCACTAGCAAGGACCACACCACAAACATATGCGTTTAAAGATTTATTGATGAATGGATGAGGGATGAAGGGGAGAGGGAGAAAGGGGAGAGGGATGAGAGAGATGGAGGGATGAATTATCTTGATATGGTCATCTGGGGAGAATGACGGAGGGCTTGGAATGTGAAGACTCTGAGTGAGGGTGTAGTCTTCGGGAAACGGTTCCTCTTATATATTCCTGAGCCAACATAGGATCCCCAAAAGAGTCTGATTTAAATTGAACAGAGAAGAGAATGGGCTTATAATAATCACTGAGGTTGTTGCGGACCTATGAACTGGTCCGCATCACAAGCGAACTGGTCATCACAGTTCGCTGGTCACTTGTGATGACCAGCGAACTAAAACTTGAACCGTCTGATTGGAGATAGCCCGACTGGATGTTGAAGAGGCGGCTCCTATGCTAAAGAATGGGCGGAATAAGGTTTGAGAGAGATGCCGGACTTGACTTAAATGGCTTGAGAACCAGACTTAAGTGGCTGGAATACGGAATTCTGAGATGAGGCGTGGACCTTGAGATGAAATGCTGCTGAAATTCTGATCTGAACATAAAGATTGGCTCAACCATTTGTCTCTGAAATAGCCACCAAGTCTATAGAGGGAGTTGAATGTCTTTGGGTTGAATGAGAATGTCATTGTAGAAGAAAAAACATGCCCTTGCAGGAGTGACTGAGGATGAGTGAGCCTTGAACAGAAGGGATGCTGGCTGCTTTTAATGAATATTGGAAATGTAGGATTTCTCTGAGGAATGATACAAATTGCATAGTTCAAATAGCCAAGAAATGTAAGAAACTATTAGAAACATCCTTCAGTGGGTAAAATTGAGAAGAGTGAAGTGGTTTGATTTATATTTTAGGGCTACATGATGAAGGAAAGTGAGGTCAACTGAAGTGAAAACTCCTTTCCGAAATGTGCAGATAAACACCAGAAATCTGGGTGAATAAGGAGGTCTTTGAATGTGCGGGTGATGTCTGCTTTAGAGAGCCCGGTGCCTTGGCCTGCTAAACAAATGAATTTAAAGATCTTATCAAACCCTTCTTTGACTTCCTTGGTTAGAAGTGAGTCACCTGTGTCAGGACTTGAAGATAAAGATAACAATAAAGACAATAATAGATGGAATTTGGAATTTCTATGCCATGGAAAAAACCCATGAATGAACCTGTCAGAGAGAAAGTTAAACTCTCTATCGGGATAGGAATGAGAACATTCATCTAGATTTGAAGTGAAGATATTGTTTTATTAAACTGGAAGTGGAAGTGGGACTGTGGAGTCAGAAAATCCTTGGAAATGTACTGCCATGGATTAGCAGGCATGCAGCAGTTTGCAGCAGGAGACTGAACTGCCAAGATCATTGAAATTATTGCAGATCATCCTGTCCCCTGGTACAGGATGGCGTGGCCCCGTTTGTTGGTGCCCTCAGAAATTGGTGAGTTTACAAGAAGACTGATGTTTGGGTTTTGGGTTGATATGAAGGGGAGGGGCAGTGGGAGACTGCCGATCGGAGGCTGAAGAAGTGTGAGATGAAGAACTAGGATGAAGAGGGTGAGTGATTGTGCAAGTATTTCCTGGATGAGATGAAGTACCGCAGAAACTGCGAGAAAGACGTGCAGGTGGCAAAAATGTGGCTGTACGATTCGGGTTAAGAGAAACTCAGTATGTTCCCTGATTAAATTGCTGAAAACAGCCTGCTATCTGGGCTGCAAAGAAAATGTGATATTGATGGAAGCCTGATCCTCTACATTGGAGAATCATGTCAAGAATAATGAGAAATAATCAACGAATTCAACCCTGGGATCTGGATACCTGATTGTATTAAATTTCTTCAAGGTTTTCAGCAAGATGTGCACATCTTCTACAATTCTGTTGTTGAGAGAGTCATCTCTTCTGCCATAATCTGCTGGAGCAGCAGTGTCAGAGCCAGGGACCTAAAAGGTTCGACGGCCTGATAAAGAAGACTGGTTCTGTTCTGATGAAGACTAAAATAAATCGGACAGCTATGGCTGAGCTGGAATGCTGCTGCTAGTGTTTCGCTAAAAGAAGATAGAGCGCATCACTACAGTTCTAAAGTCCCTACACTGACTTCCTGAAGCTCAGAGAATAATTCAAGAAAAAATCTTAACAATGACCATGTTATTCGTGAGATCGGCCTGGGAAGCAGAGCATCTTTGGTCAAAGGTTTCTTCAGATTTGTGTAGAACAGATCGCTGCAGAAGATCTTTCCTGCCAACAGCCATAGACATAATTTAGAATTTGATGGCGAAAATGAAGGTGAAGCGGGAGAGGGATGTTATGTTGTGTTATTGCATGAATATGACAAAAGGGGGAGCTTTGATTATGTATGTTCAAAAGATTCTGTATGTAGAGAGAAGAAGGCAGCAAAGGAGAGATTTTTAGTAGGTTTGTAAATAAAGTGAAACCTAATGTAGATCACTACTGTTCAGACTGATATCATTGTTCTTTAAGACAAGTGAAGATGTACTACTGTCCTGCTAAGGTACAAAAAATAAACAAACAAATTTAAATGTTCATACTTTGTGAAGCTTGGGAGAATGGAAATGAAATGACGGTACTGAAAAGAGCCTTGAAGCTCAAATAGAGGATGCAAGCAGAGTGTAATACAACCTGGCTCCCACTAGGGGAGCTATCGGTGCGAGTAGAGGTCCGCAATAGGTGCGTGTGGGGACGGAAATGACGTCGCCGGTGACGCTGGAGGAGGAAGCGGACATTGAGAAAGAAGCGGAAGCCCGGGATGTTTGGACTTCAGTGGTGGAGCTGTTGACTGTTGAGTTTCTGAGGAGAAACGCTGAAATGTGGACATGTTGGTGTCGCTCGGCTGAGAGACTCTGGAAGTCCGCGGTGATCCGGGAGGAGCCTGACGCTCCGACAGAGGTCTACTGGATTGTTATTTTGTTTGTATTTCCTCTAACTCCTTGCGGGGCGGTGTCGGAAATGCCGTCACCGGATGTTTTGGAGGAGGATACATTGACTGAGCGGCTGAAAGGGATTTGTTTCTCCTGTAGAGCGTCGGAGGCGTGGAACTTGAGACCTGGACGAGTTGAGACGCCTGCGGTGGAGAGCTGGGATGTGGAAGTGTTGGTGTTGTGTGGCTGAATGACTCCGGAAGGACGAGCCTGATGTCTGACGTCTCTTAGCGGTCTACGGTCGCAGGACTGGGATGTTGGAGGTGTAGTATGAACCGCGGACGGATATTGAAACGGCGCTAATGAACCGGAACTTGAGAAGCGAAGATGAAAGAGCACGCTTGGAGCTTGACTAATTACTGGAAGAGGAAAAAGTTCGGCAGCAGATGGATTATTGAAGATCATCGTCCGAATCTGAAGGGAAGAGCTGGATAGCCACGTCGTCTTCTGTGGTGAGTTGAATTTGTAGGCTTGTAATTGTAGCAAAAGTCACGGGTCTGACGTTTGACAAAACACAACAGACTGAGTTGAGTGTTTGAGCAGAGTATAAATAGGCCGCCTGGAAAATTAGAGGTGTGGTTTGGGCGTGGCCTACCTCCCGAACCTAAGTTAACACATTAGCTCCATATGTCAACAGCAATGTGTTTTCAGGAGCTACTCATGGAGTTCCTCTTATATAATAATTATTAGAAATATAAATACTCCTCCTTCTGCCTTCACAGCGGATGCGATCCATACAATGTACACATCCTTTAGAGAATTAGTGACTGCAAACCAGCATATAATTGAATGGCAAGCCATCAAGATGTATTTAGATTTTTTTTCCCCAGACTGCTGAGATGATGTGCAGACCACCACTGATGAGGAAAATGTGTCCTTTTTCTTCCAAAGAGCAAACAACTGTTTGGTCTTTGTCCTACTTCCAGACACAATTTCTTAAGAAGCATAATCTGCTTTTGGGACAAGAAATAGGTCACAAGCAAACATTTCTATTTGGCCTGTGCTTTTTCTTTTGCCACCTCGCTGCCGCAGGACAGATATAAACACTTCCACAATAATTGTCAGCAATTAGTTTCTCACCATTTAAAAAAAAAAATGGGAGGCATTTATTTATTTTTTTAAAGATGTAACTAAAATCTGTGATTTTTAAACAATTAAATAGCTTCCTAATGATATCGAACTGCTTTGATTCCTTCCAGTCTGGTTTTCATGCTCACCACAGCACGGATACTGCCCTTGTAAAAGTGTTCAATGATATCCATATAAATATGGACTGTGGGAGAACCACAGTGCTGGTTCTGTTGGACCTCAGTGCAGCTTTTGACACTGTGGACCATGACATCTTACTGAATCGACTGGGTCGGACTCTCCGGTCCAGTGCTCAACTGGTTTGAATCTTACATAAAGAACAGGGATTTCTTTGTTTCAATTGGAAACTTCTCATCAAAGAGGTCAAAGGTCACATGTGGGGTACCCCAAGGTTCAATCCTAGGACCCCTCTTATTCAATATTTATATGCTCCCATTAGCTCAGGTTATACCAGGAAATAATATTAGCTACCATATCTATGTGGATGATACACAGCTCTACATCACAATGTCACCAGGTGACCTTTGACCCCATCCAGTCACTGAATAAATGC
>CAEGAE010024235.1:0-37227 GCA_903067095.1 Girardinus metallicus | reverse complement strand
ATATTATATTATATTATATTATATTATATTATATTATATTATATTATATTATATTATATTATATTATATTATATTATGAGACTGAGGCAAGTTGCAACTTTTTTAGGCTGTTGAACTGAAAAATATACTTGTAAAGCTGCCAAAGGAAATCTGGGTTAAATTAGGGGAAGAGTGTCAATGTTACAGACTTCCGGTGGACTAAGTCCAGAGTGTATAACCTGTGACCTCTGATGCTCTAATACCAAGTGTTGAATAGTCAAAACACAGAAAGGAGTAGTTTGAGTTTGTTTTTCTAATCAAAAATATGGAAATGACTGAAAGCTTTCTGTAGGCAAGCTTTGATCAGAGCGTCGCTCTTTGTAGTTTCTCAGGCATCGTGTCACAAATGTCGTGGTGAGGCTTTTATAGTTTTTTTATTCTGTAACTTTTGATACACAAACACAGAAAACCGTGACACAAGCACAGTGTCATTAGTGTGACATTTTGCAATCGTGAGCTTTAAGCAAGAAACTGCTGACAGAAACCAAAGGGTATCTGTTTTTATCTGTAGTCTCGGCGCTGACAGCCACGTGCATCTCTATCAGAGTAGCCTTTGACCTCTGCAGATTTGAACACCCTGCAAACCTGAAGTCTCCTCTTCAGACAGTCCATCTCACTGCTCAGGGCAGTTTCAGGAAAATCCTGAATAATGTATTGCAAGATAATCTAACGGTTTGGTTTTGGCCTACCTGTCCTCTTGGAGGCTGGTGCTGAACAAGCTAATCTTCCACAGACTGGAGTCTGAAACAGCCCAAGACCATACTGAGATGTGATTACGCCTTTATCTGAGCGACCTTGAACACGTTCTGATATCCTCTGAACCAAATGTTGCTTAAATGCTCATCAGCCCTCCTGCTGTGTGCACTCTTTCTTATCCCGCATTCTGCTGTCTGTGTGCGCCTTTCTTCCCGCAGGAAGCACGTACAGAACGGAGTTACCAAGGACAAGCATCTATAACAGGCTCTCTGGTGCCCCCTCCTGGCTCTGGACTGCACCTGCAGGCCCTCCTTGGAAAGCAGACGTTCAAAACGTGATCGGACAGGAAAGAGCATCACAACCACAAAACAAAAGAAAGAAACAAGAAGAAGAGAAGGGAAAGTTAGGGTACAATCAGTTTATATTTTGTATTTGTTTTAGAGCATTTTATTTTCAGTTTTATTTTATTAGAGCACTGTGAATGTCATTTCAGCTGACTTCCTGTCTTGTTGTCGGCTTAACATTTGATAGATCTAGTGGAAGCGAACTTTCTTGAGGGAGGGATGGAGGATAGAAGACAGTTTAGATCTGTTCTCATGTCTTCGAATAACCTGTAGGATCCAAGGGTACAAGCAACAGCAGCATCAGGTTGGGGTTATTTGTTTAGTCGTTCTTCCCTCTCCACTTCTTTAACTTCCATCCATCCGCTCCGACTTATTGTATGAGAAGAAATGAGGGATTATCGCTGCTAAACCTACATCTCCTTCCTAGTTTCCTACATCCATTCATTTAAACTGAGAGGCCAGAGGCAGCGTTTGCATGTTTTAGGACACCATTTATATCTGACCCACATGAACTTTGAATATTCCCTTGGATTCCTCTCCAGAAAGTGCTTCTTTTCTTTTCTTTTCTTTTTTTTGTGCTGTTGTGTCTCTGTATGGGCTACATAACATCTGTTGCTGCACTGACATGAAGGCATACAAGCTCACTGCTGGTTTAATGACAGCAAACAGCTAGAATTGATTGACTAGGTCTTTTTCGGGATTTGATTTGCTTACAAAAGAGATTTCTAATATCGTTAAATGATATTCAATGTGTTCAGGTGACAGACAAATCCTCATAATCAAAAACACAATGTATGCACTCGCTCTACTATCCAGGAATGCATGAAGTCAGAATGACATTTGGAAATGTGTGACGTATTTTTCACAAATCTTTTAGCTATATTGCCGATAACTAAAACTGCTCCTAGAAGTGACTGAAATCCTAACATACATGTCAGTATTTTACACATTCTCTTTAGCGGCACCTAAACGCATCTTCTAGACAAATGTGATCAAACTATACACTGGAGAAAATAAGTGTTGTCAGTATTCTCAGTAAATGTGTTTTTAATGGTGTGGTTAGCATGTAATTCACATCGGATTTCAGTAGCAACCCAACTAACCCACATTCACAGAGAAATAAACACATATTAATCTGCTAATTAGATTACGTGCGATAAAGTGGAGTGACGAAAGAAAACGGAGAGGTGTAAAAATGCAAAAATGCTGAAATCTGTTAGTATTTAGAAAATCTGTTCCTCGAGGTTTAGTCGTAATTTATGGCCTCTAAAAATGTTTCTCATTAACAAAGTGTTGAAAGGTCTCTGCAGCCTTTTCACAGCAAATTATACGGATGACATTTGTTATAAACAAGAGAGAATATCTCACCAGAACCTTGAGGATTTTAACTAGTTTGAAAGAACGGATCAAAACCATTCTAGTTTCTCCATACAGGAGACTCTGAAGGTGTCCCATCATACAGACTTTCTGTTTCCTGTTTATTACCTGTGTCATTCCACTAAATTGATTTTATTCCCTTACATGTTATTACCCACATCTGGGCTGAGTCGCCTTAAAAATATATGCGCCGTAATAACGTTGCCGCGTTCAATACTTATTTTTCCAGCTGTATAAGATGCACATCTAGAAACCAGAAGTAATTAGAATTTAAACATTTTTCAGAACTTGAACCATAAATTGAAAACCAAAGACTAAGAGGAATCATTTTCTGAGGTGCCTGCTGGTTTACTGCATGCCTGTAGAAGAAAATAAGGAATGTTTCCACTTTGTCTACCTTCTCAATCAAATTCCAGCTCTTGTTTGGAGGAACAGCATGCTTGTGCTGCTTGAGCAGGCCGCAGATGTTGATAATCCGTCGGCGGGGGACGCAGGTGTCTGCTCACTTTCGTTTCTTCCATCATCCTCAGTGTTTCAGGAAAATTTAAGCTTATCTTAAACTTTTATTTTAAATTATGATTATTGTTGCTGTAGTTAATTTGATGTTTGTATTTTTTATTTTTATTTTTCGTTGAATTGCTGCTGTTTTTATCTCTGAGAGCACTGTTTGTATTCCAGATGTTTGTTTTTTTTTTGTTTGTTTCCTGCTGATGTCGGTGACAGTCATGTGATCAGGGGACCATCGCTCACCTCTGTCTGGACCAACATCTGGATTCAGCCTCTGATCCGTTCCTGTTGATCATTCTCTTATTACTGTAGTACATCTGTGCTGTAAACAACACGGTCCGCCTGTTGCTCACCTTCCTGCTCAGCTCTGATACTCTAATCTGTTTCTCATTTAATGACAGCAGTAATCCCAGTGTGAGTCACAAACCCTGAAATCTCTGATCTGGATTGTCTCACTACATCAGAGGGCTGCGACGAGACGAGCAAACAACAAACTTTCTCTAGAAGAGGCCACTACCTGCCTACATGGTTTCGGTCATTATTGCACCTCAGGGTTTGTTGACTTTTGTGGACGTTTTTCATCAGTGAGCTTTTTGAAAATCTTTACCCTTTTGGAGGTTTTGAGATGCTGACATTGGCAGCGCCTGGTAAATATGTGCAAAAAGCCTTGAAATAAATGAATCCTTCATAGTAATCGCATATTTATTCAGATGGGAAATAAATCCCATGTGTAGAAATAATTGTGTCAAAAACTGTGGATCTAGATTTTTTTTCCAGATCTGTTGGTGAACCACTCCCGTTTATTAGATTTTTAGTGAAAATCTTATATTTTATAGATCTCATGCTGTACGCGCTCTAACACAGTCCACAGGGCTTTTTAAAAGAAAAACAGACTGAAAGCATCACAGGTCCTCCACTGTGCTTTACGGTGGAAATCAGAAGCTGTTTCACAATTTCACTTAGTTTTAAGCCAAACCAATGTGGAGTTTTCTGAACAAATGCAGTTTAGCAAACTGAAAGTTGACACAATATCCTATTTATCCCCCAAGAAAACGGCACAAAAAAAATCCATTTCATTTATTTCTAAGAGAAATAGGAGGATCAGTACAGCAGGCACCAGCGGCTTTGTTCAAAAATAATTAAGTTTTTTTTTTTTCCTGACTGAATATTTTCAGTGTGACATGTAATAATATATTACATTATTTTAAGGCTTTTTACGTATCTTTACAAGGGGTGCCAAGAACTGTGGTCTGCACTATAAATGAGTTTTAAAAATACAGCCAAGAGTTGAGATTCCCATGATCCTTAACAAAGAAAAAGACTAAAAACAAGATGATTCACGTGTGCAGCTCACATTTACAGATTGAACATTTGACAGTCTAAATTTGACACCTAATGTCAGACGAATAAAAGCTGATCTAGGGGTTTATTGTAGTTACAAATCAAATACATGTTTACGTCCACAGGAGATGTGGTGGATTTTTGCATGTTTCCAAAACATCAGGATCGGAAGGAAATGTTCAAATGCGCTCAAACAAAACCACATTGTGAATGATGTAGCATCTGCAGATCTAATCTCAGATCATAGCGGTGAACTCTGCATTAATATGATTTAAGAAGTGGCATTCTTTTGTTTTAAGTTCAGCCCTGCAGGAATAAGTTGGAAGGGAAAATCTTTTGTGAAGACATTACAGGTTGAAATAATTTACCAATGATGAAATCGAGGCTCAGTCCAAATTTTGTTACCATTAAATATGAAATTTTGCACAGAAACTGTGACATTGAGTATGGAAAGTGAGTCAGCTCCACCAGTGCTTCAATTGTGCTAAAAATGTCCAGTGAAACAATAAAGGGAAGTGAGGGAGTTTGTGATTGAAGCTGAGGAGCTGGTTGAGCGACAGGCGCAGAAGCCCTGTGGGTATTTCCTGCACATCGCACTGTCATTTAATTGTATTGTTTTTATCGCTTATTAGTAGATTAAAACAAAGAAAAAGGGAGCAATTGAGACTTTTTACCATGACAGAAGGATCATTGACTAAATCAGACATCGAAATGCATTTTACAGATTTTTTTTTTTGGGCCACTGGTGAACACTGTAAACTACAAAGATTAAGAAAAAATAGTTTCCCCCAACTTTTTTTCCCAGTCTGAATTTGACCACTTTTTGAAACACTTGATAAGAGATCTGTATTTGCTCAGTTGAAATACAGTTTTAATACCATTCAGCCAATGTTTCATTTTGTTCTCATAAAATAAACAATGTCAGTAAACAAAAAGATAAGTCCCATTTGTCATTTATTTTTAAAATCACAATTTTTCATTGCAAAGATCCAAGTGCCACGGATGACGTGAAACGGGCTGCAGAGGAAAGTTCATTTCAGTGCACAGACAAGAACAAACTACTCCAATAAATTAGATTTTATTTGCACCAGTTTTTCTATCTGTGGGTAAATAAGAAGTTCTGTAATTGTTACCATGGGTCATGCAGTAATGCAAAAAAAATACAAAACAAAGCAGATAAACACCAAAAACACCATAGAGAACCATTTAGGACATTTCTGCCTCATTTATCAGGTTTCTAGCCATTTATAAGTCCAGTGTTTTAAATACCCTCTAGGTTTGAAATAAAGTTGTTGCTCAGAGGAAAAAAAAAAAGTCAAAAATCATATCCTTTTTTGCAGATAAATGTGATTTAGGCATGCTCTGATATAAGAAACATGATTTTTCCGATACCTGCCATCACATGATTGAACAATCTCTTTTAATCAAGGGAGGAAAATATTCAAGAATCAAAAATAAATCATAAAAAATCATACAGCAACATGAAACAAAGTATAAAAAAAAGTAATTAACGGCAGAATAAAGAAGAAGAAATGAACAAACAGTTTATTTGGGGAATCTTGCACAAATCATCAGGTGGTATGGAAAAAAAAAGATCTAAAACATCTTCACATTTCACAGATCGTCTCTCCTGTAAACAGTGTATCTTAGGAGTTTTTGTTTGTTTTCAAAGCGTTGACGTTCACCTACTCAAATTTCTGAATGTTTTCTTGATTCATTTTGCTCCTCTTGTTCAAATTCAGCTCCCTTTCCAGGAGAACTAAGCTGTCAAATATCCAGCGTTGAAATGAGAAGTGATTGACTGCCAAGAGCTAAAAATAAAGGTTAAATTGGCACAAAAACTTTGAAGGCAATTTATTTCATGTTGGATATTATTGATTTGAGACATTAAATGCTTGGTAATTGACCCTCTGTTTTGGGGGAATTTTTTAAGCATAAAGACCAACAGTTATGCATTTTGCAGGACATCTCATAAGAAATAGACATTGAAAGAAACTAGAAAACTTTGCATCTTTCCTTCGACGGGCCTGTGATCACAGAAGCTCCAGACTTGACTCAGTTTCTAGCTGCCTAATACGACACATCAGTCCGGCTCAAACAGCGACGAGAGACGGGGAAACAAACGAGGATCAGCACGGAAGAACATAACCAAACTGTTAACATCTCAAAACATGACTCCTGAATATCAAGGTCCATGAGACCAGGAGAAGGCTGGCAGCAAGACAGGATCTGACATCATAGTTTGTGCATCCGGGCGAAGGAAATGGAAGTGACGTTTCTGGTCCTGATTAGAACAGCAATTCGGTCCAGCTTCTGCGTTCTTACTGGCTAGAGTGTCTGGATTTGAGGAAGGAGGTACAGTGAGGCCTTGAAAACAGGAAACCTCAGTGGATCTTGGCTTTGGGCTGAGTGATTCTCCGGACAACGCTGTAAAGGAGTCCAAAGTTCTGCAGAAAGAGAAGGGAGACACAATTAATCTCTGACTTACAGACGGCACGTTCTGCTATTGTTCACGCAGCAGAAACCAGATAATTCAAACTACTAAAAACTTTTTCCCCCCTCACTCTGACATTAAACACCAATAAGTAAAATAGACTATAAATAAAACTCCACTATTGCTATTTTGTTCTATTTTCGATTCATGACGATCCATATGTTATTTAATTAAACATCTTCTTTAATAGTGCAAAATAATAATAAATAACTGAAGACCTACATTTTAATAAGCAGCTCCAAAAGTAAAAGCTGAAATGTTCTTTTTGACCTTCCACTAAACTGGTGCTCCACATATTTCTCAATGGCGGCCCCTAAGGAGATACAAGCTACTGCAACAACATGGTGACTTACCTGGATAGCCAGATACATCATCCCTAAGTAGGCTGCAATGCAGAGAGCCAGCAGCAGGTCAAAAATAGCTGGCTTCACTCTGACAGAAAAGGAGGGAAAAAAGGCAAAGACTGAGAAAGGACCATCAGCAGCTCTGGCATCTGAACACAGTTCATCTCAAAATGACCTGAATAGAACATTTATTACATCAGTGACGATAAACTAAAACTGCAGAGCCTGTTACAATTAGCTGGAAGCTGCAGAGGTTTTACAACTTCACAATGAGGTTGATCTGTTAAAACAACCCAGGAGCATAAATCCTTCTTCTACCAAGGCATTCAACCACATGGAGGTTGGAGCAGCCTGGGGCCGAACTGCTGATCAACCATCTGAGATGAACACTGTGGCTTTAGACGAACTGAAGCATCTCAGAAGAGATGATGCCGTACCTGTAAGCATTCATAGTCTGCTTCAGCTGATCGTAGAAAACAAACTCTGGATCCCTGAAAAGGAGAAAAGTGAAACTTTGATTTTAAGATCATATTTAGAGTAAACAGATCACCAACAGGTCTGACAGTGGTATGTTCCAGCAGCTTGAAGAAACCTGATTCCTGTTACTACTGGCTTAATACAGAAAGTGGTTCTGTTACTTTGTGGGGTTTAATTTGGCTTCCATATATCAGATAAACATTTTCCAGGCTGATTTGTCAATCCTTTATGTTAATTATACAACAAAAACTGTCAATCTGAATTCATGGCAGTCTGAAAAAGACAGTGCACAAAACCAAAGGATGGAAGGAAGAGTAAATGAAAGGACAGATAAAAACAAAAAAGGAAAGGGCAAAAAGAAAAGAAATAAGGATAAAAGAAAAGGAAATAAAGGCTTCAAGATGGAAAGAAGGGCACGAAGGAGAGAAAACAGAAGGATAAAAAGGGGCAATGATGGAAAAAGGGAAGGAAAAATCATCAGAAATGCTGAAAGGATGGAAGGACGAACAAACAGCATTCGAAGTATACAAGAGAGGAAAAAAGTACAACATTTACACAATCAAAAGTCTGGAAGCGCAAATATTTTTCCAGACTCTTATTTTCTTTGTCCATACTTCTCCGCAACTGGAAACCAAAGTCAAATTCCAGACTGGAGGCGCCGTGTTTAACTGATAGCGTAACCATTTTCATCTGCACTTCAGTGTTCCTCGTTCCACCGTCACCTTTTGTCAGCTTTGACGTAGTGCCTTTTGACGTCCTTGAGGTATCGGCTGAGGTGATACTCCAGCGTGGAGACGACGCTGCTGTCTTTGTCCACCAGCTGAGCGGCTCGCGGCTGCGCTGTGAGCCAGTCCACCACGGCGGACAGATGCTCCTCCTGCACCTGCTGATGTGGGACACCAAGTACATCACTACAGGAAAGACGACAGCTGGACAGAGTCCATTCAGTGTCTCAAATTATACACAGAAGGTTAAACTTGTTTTCTAGTTGACTCAGTAGCTACACACCATTTGTTCTGTGAAAATCTGGAGATCTCCAGAAGCTCCCTTTGCAGAAGAGAAGCGGACAGAATGCATTACATGCAGAAAATAAGCAGAACGAATTGCAATTAAATTATTCACTGTCGATTTTTACCTTTTCTGTGAGATTGTAGATGACCCTCGCCAGAGCCTCTGCTACCACCTTGGCGTTCCTGCTGAGCTTGCTGACATCGACATGAGGTCTGTAAGAAGAATCAGGTTTTTAAAGCAGAGCAGCTGTCCAAACAGACCTGAGCCCAGGCAACTTAGAATAATAGAAACCGATGTGTCCTCTAAGGGCCATCGAGGGCCGACAGGGCCACAATTCAACATACATACTTGTTTCTGAGTGAAGCCGAAAAATAAGTCAAATTGTATTTATCACAAGCAAAAAGACCTGCAACATTTGGTAAGTTGTTATATTTTAAGCAAATTATATATTTAGTCAAATGGACGGTCCTTGGTACACACACCCGATCCAAATTTTTGCAGCTTTTGGTGGCTGAGAGGTTCAAAGTCAAGAAGAGTGATGGAAAAATGGTGATGATGGAAAGGACAGACTCAATTAAGAAAAATGTGAAGTAATCACAACTAATATCACAGTTTGAATCAGAAATATCGCAGCCTAACTTCCATGTTTTATAAATCAGCTTCTCCATGGTGCCAAAACCAAAAGGCAAATTTGTGCAGCCACTCTGTGCTACTTCACAGATGAAGAAAAATGTTTTGTGATGTGACATGTTGCTTTAAATCAAGGCGGTCCCTGTCTTTACTGGAAGATTTTAAGGCGCCGCTACAGAGCGGGGTTAGAAATAAGCTTGTTTATCTGTTCTCTGATGGCTAAAAGAATAAAGTTACATAAATAAAAAGAACATTTGAAAGATTACATCTCATCCGAGCCAGGTTTCAGAAAAGAAAATACTTTTAAGGACTGAAACACTGAGCCAGCAGACTGAGCGGCTCACAAATGAAGGAACTGGATATTTCTGCCAAATAACGGCAAAAAACTTTCTTCTTTGGCCAGGATTTCTTGTTTTAAATGTGTACCTTGAAATGCTGGGATGTAGAAAAGACCCTTTAGCAGTTTATTATGATTATTACTGGACAAAATATTTAAAAAGTGAGTACCCATCCTTTAACAAATAAAAAATATCCCCCCGGAAATGTACAAATTTGGGTCAGTCAGACCTATCTTGCTGCAACAAAGATGAAATGTCATTTTAAAGCGGCATACAGACGATGGAAGAAAGTCCAAAACTGGGAGCTGCAATGGAAGACTTCTTTCTTTTAGGGAATTCATGTAACTTGCAGTAATGAACCCACCCAGCAGGGGGCTCTCCCGCTCCATGGCGAGAGGAGGGGGACACTGACCGCACGTCCATGATGCTGGAGCGCTGAGCCGAGCGGTGCGAGGGCAGATGGGACAAAGTGAAGGCCGGCAGCCGGCGGATCCCGAAGCGCTCGTGCTCCCAGGCCAGCATGTCGTCGGCCAGGTTGATTTTCTTGTGAACCATGGAGAACTTTACTTCAGGGTGTTGACTTGCAACCACCTGGGAGAGGAGAAGAAACAAAAATACAAACTGAAACCAAATCTTTGTCACCTCTTAAAGGTAGTAAAACACATCCTGTGCTTTGTTAGGAAGGACTTTAGATAAAATGAATAAACTTTCGATACTGATACAGTATCAAATAAATGTGTTTTTTTTTGTAAACGTGAGCGCTGAACATGTCTCTGCAAGTCGCTGCAGCACAGGAAGCTGCTTATTTTGTCACGTTTTTTTTTTTTAGATGGTAAATGTGGTTAATCTGACAAGACTGACGCATGATGAGAACTCTTACAGTCTCCAGTTCTTTGAGCAGAGAGTACTGAGGGGTTCCCTCTTTTGGAGGTTTGGACACATGAAGGTAGAGCGAGTCGCCGTTCCCCAGAGTGTCCAGACACAACACAAACGCTACGTTGTCCTGCAGCAAACTGGAGTCTGAAGATGGTAATCAAAAACAGAGAGAAAAAGTCAAATGCATGAATAAGAGGGACTAACTAGTAATACATTTGTAAATATATGCAGTCTATCTCAATGAACTAGGCTCAAAGTGCCTGTTACGTCAAATCCAAATGGAGAAACTTGTTCTGAAAAGGAGTTTGGACAACTAAACATGACCTGTGTGGTCCAGGTTGTCCTCCAGCCAACGCTTAGTACCCTGGTAGTTAAACTTCCCTCCACCAGACACAAAGAAGAGCAGGTTGTACCTAAAAACACAGTCAGACCAAAACAGTCCTACAAGATCAGCACATCTGCAGAGCTTCACTGAGGAGCAGCACAGAACCTCTACCTCTGATCATATCGGATCAAAATCCTCTTAATGACGGTTTGACTCACGCAGCGTGCGTCCTCTTGTAGGTGTAGAGCTTGGAGAAGAGACGAGCCAGCTCCAGCAACATGGACACACCACTGCCGTTTGAGTCTGCGCCATATGACAGCCACTACAATAAAAGATCAGGGGTTAGTTTGCTGGCCTTTTGTTGCGAAATGTTGTCGTTGAGAAACATTTAGGGAGACATCTGTGCTGCTGGGTTTTGCTGAATGTGCTAAAATTACAAGAGACCATGAAGTAAGGAAATAGAAAAGGTCAACATACTGGAGCAACACCAAAAGTATCATAATGAGCCACGACCACAATGGTGGGAAGGTCCTCTCCTCCAACTCCAGTCAGACGGCCCTAGAAACGCAGAAAGCAGAGACGGGTTAGACCTCATATATTTAGTTGGACAAACAAAGCAAACGAAACACCTGCATCCTCAGTGACTGGCTATGGCTTGAACCAACTACAACCTTTACTCAAAGCTGTTAAAACCGTAAAGCAGGAATGGTTCTTAATTGCGGCAAACTCAAACTTGTACATTAGACTGCCAGGATTTATCACCACAGAGAAAACATCTGCACCGCTATAGAGTCCAGTGGTTTGCTTTAACACCCCTAAATGCGTTGCTGTGTGTTCGATCTGATGATGTAAACCTGGTATGCAGCTGATCGGCCATGGAAACCTGTTCCCTAAAGCTCTCCCTACTCCAATCTTCATCGAACCTCAAACACTTTTTCTAATTATACTTGAATTCTGTACAAAAACTGTTCTCACTATCTCCCAACATATAAGTATTGTCATTTCATCTCATACTTCTGAATGCAGCTGACAAAATTGCCCAAAACAAATATATTTAAAAACTGCAGAACAGGCATTTTTACTTGACTTATGCTTTCATGTTTCTGCGTCTCACCTCCAAACTGGTAATGGCCCAGTCACTGACGGCTTTGCTCTGAGCTCCACTGGTCACCATTTGAAAGCCATTTGCTGTGGCTGTGTGCAGCAGCACTACAGTAAGACGAAAAAGTTGAACAAATGCGTCGATATCTAATCAAACCATGTTTAAAACATAAGCTATAGTCTTTTCTCCTCTGCTCATCGGGTGTCTCTACCTTCAGCTGCAGATAAGGAGCCCTGAGAGGACGAGGACGTGAGGGTCTGGGTGTAGATGGACAGCAGCTCATCGTCCTCCTCGGCAAAGTAGACGGGGACAATGGTCTCCATGGCCAGCATCTCTGGCTCCAGCTCCATGAACTGCTACAGTGGGCAAACAGTGAAAAATTGCAGGCTTTATAAGATCAGACAGCTGCCTTGAGAAAGATGCCGACAGCAAAAACAAAAATAAAAAAAAGAAGCTGACAAGGAAAATCTAATCTCAATTTCCCCTGAAAGATGAGTTAGAAAAAAATCTTCGAAAAATTACTGCAATTCCCCCCCCCTCAAGCAATAGACCAATAAAATAGTTAATTCATAATTTATCATTCACGTTCTAGAAGATGCCTACTCATGTTGTGGGCGGTATATTTAGTTAGGGGATGAAAGAAATGCTTTCAATTTTCAAATATAATCTCTTTTAAGAGTTTAGAAACACAACAAATGCTTGGCTTTGTCACGCTTTCCTCATTTCAAATTTTAACTTGCTTCTGACTCGTACCTTTTACAAAGGACGTTTTGGAAACTATAAAAACAAAATCAAGAGATCAGATGGAGCATTGTGTACCAAGAAATGACTTTTGAAGCCTCTTAAAATATATTAGTTAGATAAACAGATTAGAGTGAGTGAATATTTTAAAAAACAACATAACATAGTGAATCGCGTCAATACCTGCACTATGTCCTGCGGCATGGCGGACATGTTCTTGGGCAGGATGATGACCACGGCCCCCGCCGACTGGCGCAGGGCTTTCTGGTACTTGTCGTAGGAGAAATCTGCCAAACGCATGATGACGCAGCGACGACTTAGTACCTCTGCCTCCACAGTACGCGCCTCTGTATTCAGGATGGCATTCCTGGTACCTAAAGGAAGAGGACAAGCTGATAAACTCTGACAGAAGCAACAGTCATTCATTTGCCGTGTTTGTCAAATAGGAACTGACATAAAAAAAAAAACAGCTTTCAAATAAAACTGTTGTTTTCATTATGTTTTATCTTCTTATCACATTTAAATTATTTGCTTTTTGCCATAATTTTCCTCAGTGTTTCTGAGCTTATGTGAATGCAAATGACAGTCATAGTTTGTTCCATAGAAGCCTTTCAAATGGGATTCACAGTGAGAGAGGCTGCAGCGGCCGTCAGTGTAGCAGAGGGTGCTGCGCTCAGCACAAGTTAAACACTAATCATTAATCTGACGTCATTCAAAGAACAGCAATCAGGAAAGAAAAAAAATTGTTCTACCTGCATATGATTAACTGGGATCACATCAGCCAAACTACAAATGCGTAGCTGAATCTTTGAGTCGGATACACATTTAAAAACAAATTATTAAGCAATCATAAGACATGGCCACAACATTTTAGCAGCTTTCTTCACCTGGCTAACTTCTTGGAGCACCTATTGAGGCCGACAGCTTCAGTTGGGATGAAACACCCTGAATGTAGTTTATGAGTAAGTGTGACACTGATGAAATGTAATGTGCTATTTTACTGCGATAGCTTTTCAAGGATACTCAAGGCATTGATTTTATTCACTTTATTGCAGTACCAAGGCTTGACATAATATCAGCTGATTGTGCCTGGCCTTACTTGACTGATTGTACCAAGTCTGCAGATTGAAAAGGTTTCGTCCTAACTCATACCAGACTGTTGAAATGTGCAGAAATAGCTGCTATTATGTTGATTAATGTCCTCAACAAGTCTGTGAAAACTTCACATTTCTATTGTGAAATAACTTAATTTTCTGTACTGTTTAATACGTCCGACTCATTTCATATTTGTTACTTGTTTCTTTTTTTAACTGTTCTGACATTTTTGTATGTCTTTATGTAGGCTTATGCAACATCATTTCTTTCTGCATTAAGTCTTTGAGGTAGTGTTGAATTACAATAAAGTGCACTTTATTGTGCTGCCCTAGAGAAAAAGTTTACATAAACCTAACCTCGGCAGCACGTCTGGTGGTATGCAAATAATCACATCCTATTTAGAAATATTCAATTAAATTTAGTTTGTTTTAAATAGCAAAAATTCACAACATCTCAAGACACTTTACAGGACAAACAGGTTTGGTTCAAATCACAAACTTTAATACTAGTCCAACCTGATTTGAGTCAGACCAGTTCAGTCCACTAAAGAACATTCAAATACAGTTCGAGTCAGATTCAAATCACACTGTTGCCAACAATCCTTGTAAAAAAGAGGCAAGACAGCAAATTCTAGCTTATATAGTTTTCTTAATTTTTGTCTTTTTTAAAGCATGTTCTCTATATTCAAAAAGCAGGGTGAAAACCGCATGCATAGTCAGTGACGAAAATCTGAGCACAGCAGAGCAACAAGTTCTGCTAAAATTTGGAAACTTTAATGGAAGATAAAACAGAAAATAATATCTGAACCCTGAAATAAAAGTGAATTCTTGTAAATAAACCTTTAATTGGCCTTTAATGAGAGTTACATTTAACTCTCTTCCTTTAGGCAGGATAGTCTTTTTAATGAGTTGACAGAGAGTGGAAAGTTCTCAGCATGTGTGTTAGTATTAATATTTCATATTTTAAATGAACTTAGCTAATTAATAATTAACACCATGAGTAGTACAATGGGAGAGAGGAGGAGGTTCAGTCACACACCAACACTGCCTTAACGGAAAGCTAGGCTACATTAGCAGCTAGTTAGCTGTCAATGAAACGTTACATTAAAGGTGTCTGAAGCTGACGGAAAACTTCAGCTGAATGACTAGTTGTAACCTGTTAATAAACAAGTAGATCCGTTTAGTTCAAATAGGACAGGAGAAGAGCGGCAAGCTCACCGTACGGCTGTCCCTGGAGGTCGTACTGCTGCATGCGGTACACCGTGAACTCATGAGCCGCCTCGGCCGGGAGCGGAGACACCAGAATCAGCACCGCGGGGATAAACACTATAAAGGTCAGGGGAAACGAAGATTTGAACATGTTGTCAAACACTTCACTGGCTTCTTCGAACATTTTGGCGATTGTACTCGGGATACAGGAGATGACTAAATGTTCAGCTGTCACCGCTCTCAGCTACTGACGATTACCAGCAGCGAATTTTGATCAGGCACCAAACACGACGACCCATCCCACTGTGAAAAATATACAGACAATTAAAAAAAAAAAAAAAAACATTGTTGGTATTTTACAGAAAAAAAGACAAAATGCATAGCAAACTTTGAAAATTAATTATAAATTGTGAAAAATATTATCTGTAAAAGATTAAAAACTTAGTTGATTATTGGCTTCATCAGGGATCTTAAAGGGCAACTATACTTAAAAAGTAGTAAATTATCTAATGACGCCAGATGGCGCAAGGCACCATAACATCAACCAATCCCTGTTTTTGGATGAAAAATTATGTCTAACCTTGTTATTACCATACTGTCAGCCCAGACAAAATTTGGCATATAGTTTTTTTAGAAAGTATTTCGTCAAAAAAACAGCAGTAGTGAAAAACTGCCTTCTACTGAAAGTTCAAACTGCCATTAAAAATTAAAAGGAATACTTTCTTTGCACATTTTTTGACAATTCTAAATACATAAAAATTATTCCAGATGGCTTTTATTTTCTTCTGGTCATATAAAAGTAAAATGTCACCACTAACTTCCTCAGTAACAGTGATGATATAATGTTTGAACATATGACTAGAAATCAATTTTTAATTTTATTGAAATAGGCAAATGTTCATCTTATTCATATACCAAATGTTTTAGAATACATTATTTGAAAAAAAAAAAAATGTTTTACCTAACCAATAATGTAACTACCCATCCAATCATCCAAGCCTCTAACCAGTTAACCAACCAACAACAGCTACAAAAAGAAAAACTAAACTAAACTGAACTGTCAATTATTCCTCATGCTATTAAAAAAAGAAATTGGTAGGAATAAAAATAATTGCCTTTTTTCACTGGTAATCAACCTACGTAAACCGAACAACTTTCACTTACTGCTTACTTCCACGATGTGTAGTTACCGAACAAATGTTGTAACAGTGAAATGTTCCCGGTTTCAGGATCAGAAGCCATGTTTTAAATTGCTTTATTCCTATCTTTTTCTGTTTTTAACCTTCCAAAGGATCTACTGACATCTCAAATGCATCACATATTTATTTGAATTTATTTTACTTTCATATCGAAGTGACATCCTGGAGATCTGTTTCTCCAGATCTGTTTCTAAACTTGATTTGTATCTAAAAGGTAGCACATATTTGGACCTCCTGATTATAATTGACTTTTCAGTGAAAGACTGAGTGAGTAGCGCAAATTATTTCCCAAGGTACCATTTTAAAAGATAAGTTCTCCAGCATCCTTTTTCAGAGTAGAGCAGATTTATTTACATAACCAGCTGCCTCATAAGTCAAAAATGTAAAGGCACTCTTTACATTTACAAATCTTTAATGTTAGAATTTATTGGTTATACAGAACAATTAAATGTTCTGCTGAATCATTTTTGCTTGTCAAATATTAGTAGTCAGAGAGGTCAGACATGCAATAGTCCTTCTGACTCAAGAAAAAGAAAATCCCTCTGTATTTTTGAAACTACATTTGCTGAGTCATCTTGCAACTAGGTCTCCATAGTTAAACATCAGATAAACGTAAGTTTCAGTTAAATCATTTTTTTATTTTACAGGAGCAACTTGAAATAAATCATTGTATACTTTCAAATATGTAAAGTGAAAGGCCTACATAAACAAGTCATTGGTGAAGATTTCAAATTCAATTTCTCCTTTTAGATTTGTTGCATAATTCTGGTCTGATATAACTTCAGTGAGGTACGACCAAATATGTCCAGTTCCAGCCTGGAGAGAGACAATTAAACCATTTTATTGTCCACAAACTGATGTGTTTTAGCATTTCTCACCTTGTACGGCCCATTTTCCCAATAATTACTCATGCTACTTCTTATGGGGCCCAAAACCTGGGCCCCTTAAGGAAAAATGCTATGCCTGAGTTAGTTGTTAGGTTTAGGACTAAGGTGTTGATTTGCAGTCTTACATTAGACTTAGAGTACAGATGAGGGTTAGGCCTTGGAAATTAATGAAAAATGAATGGAATGCAATGTAACGTCCCTGTGAAAATAGAAAGACGTACTATGTGGGTGTGTGTGCGTGTGTGTGTGTGTGTACATAAATGTAAGCTTGTCTGCACATTTTGATCATTTGTGGATTTGAGAAAAATCTGCAGTAAATTCAGACTTTTGCAGAACGTTATTGATTTGATCAACATTTAACTATCAGGCAGTTCTGCTAGAAGAAAAGAACACATGTAAACCAATAAACAAGTAAAATTAATCTTACAAAATATGACTGTATGTCAAATACCCATAACTGTATAACACCTGCATTAAAAATAGAAACTTTGGTTTAGCTGTGCTAATGTAAAAACTAAAATATTTTAGGATATAAAAAAAATGGAATAGAGAAGAGCTGCAAACAATTTTCTCTCTTGTCTCCCCTCCATCTTGTTCTCCCTCCTGGGGCTGCTCTGCTAAGTGGGAGATTAATGCTGATATGGTGTCCTGCCATCCCACTTAATGGACCTTGGCGTGATTATTTCCTGTACTACAAGTAATCCGTACCCGGGCTGGTGAGAAGACTGCAAGAAGCAAACAAAGCACAAAGCCAATTGAGGGTGGATGTTGAATTAAAATGATGGAGAAATGATTATCTGGAGATCCACTGACACGAGCCACTGTTCGCTTGAACGAAAACAAGCTAGCTGAAGACAAATGCAGAAAGGGACATTTGTTCAGAGGCCAAAAAATGTCCCTGTGTGGTTGGTGCGTGAGCAGCCAAATCACATGTGTTGAATTCCTCAAAATTCATAACATCCTGTCGTCACATGACCATTTGGACTTGGTGGCTCAGCAGAAGTACATGAGGCCGCATTTTCCACCTGCTATCACCTTGTGCTGTTATTTTTTCCCTCTCATACCTTACAAAGGTGAACAAATAGACACAGAGCCTCTATGCATCAGCTTCTCAGTGTTCTCATTTCCTCACGGCGTTCCTGGGAATGTCCTGAATCAGAGCTGCCTGAGGTCCCGTAACACTTTCTCTCTCTGCTGGCACACAAAGGATGCAGTCAGTGCATGCTGGGTTAAGTGCCATGGATTAATGAGAGATTATATACCTGTCCACAAACCACCCACTCGCCTCCTGGTTTGTTGCCCATTTTCATTCTCAAAGGATGCTGTCATTTTCTCACTCCCGCTCAAACACTGGCCGCGCTGACTCGCTTCAGGGTGAGAATCACACAATACCAAAAATACACTGTGAGAGTGAACGCAGCGTGGCCTGAGTCCTTCATTCAAACATCACAATTAATGCAGGGCACTTTTATTGTATGGCACTGTTACAGATGTAAAGGGGACAACAGTTTTAAAAAAGCTACATTTATTTACTTATTTATTTATTTCGAACAGAATAAAAAGTAAAAACTGAAAAAATAAGATAAATAGTCATGACATGCAATTTTACTCAATCAAAAAGGAGTAGATAGAAGATAATAGATCTTATGATTATTTAATAAGATACATTCTGTATCTTTTATCTGCATAGATAAGAGATACAGAATAATGTTAACATTTAAGAAACAGTAAAGTAGAAATTCAAAATAAAATAAGTAAACATCATGCTAAATCTAAAATTATTAAATAAGCTTTGGCCTTTTTGAGAAATTTGTAGCACATATTGATATTTTCTTTCTGATTTCTGGGAGCCAACTGATTTTGCACATCTCAGCATTTCTTTTTTTGAAGGGCTGAGGACGATAAAAACTATATACTGCTTCCCCTGGTTAAATTCACGTCCTGAGGACACCCGAGGGGAATAGGTAATTCATACTTGACAAGCAGCTTTGAGAAATATTTAAGGTCAAAACCCTTTAGTGTTTTTTAGTAGGATTTTAACATCTATTCTTTTACAAGAAGAATCTCAATGATTTAAAAACTCTGCAGTATTTTTTTCTGCAGTGTTTTGAGCATTTCAGGGATATCGAGAAGCTTGTTGCCTTCATGTTACAGGAGTAGCATTGCTCTACAAAAAAAAATATCTGGTGATGGAATCCTTATTGCTAGACCAACTTTACTAAATCAGGGATATAAATACCATCAACGTATTAAAAAATATTAATCTACGTTTGTAGGACTTCCAGCCTTTTGGATGCTTTGTTTGGGTGTGGAGTGTGACGTTAATTCAAATGTAAACATCTTATTTTGGTTGGCACCCATTAAGCACCAACAACGCAGTATTAACCTTCTGTAAATTACCCACATAGTGAAAACTAAAGCAGTCCTACACCGTTATAGATATTTCTTTCTCCAAAAATTTGATTTTAATGTGGTGAATTACAAAAGCTCTTGCACTTAGAATCAATCTAAAATTATCTAAATTGAGCTCAGGTCACTGAAGTGTAGAGATTAATTCAGCGTAAGTTGTCTTGCAGCCAAAAACTGTTAATTAAAAACAGGTTTTATAAATTATTTTAGAGAAATGGTAATTTTCTCTGTGGAATCAGATCTGTTTCAATAGCACAGAATCTGACCTATCTAGTATTAAGACTTTCAGGAACAATATGTGACCACTTTTTTGTTAAAAATGTGATAGTTGCTAAGAGAACGAGGATATACAAACAAGAAACCAACCAACTAACAAACAAAACAAAAACATACGTCATGTTAAGTTAATTTTCCTAGATAAAGAAAAGACAACAAAAATGACTAGGAAAATAATCATTACAAAAGAGAACTGACACAAAAATTACAAAAATAACTAACAGGAAGAGGAGAAAAAAATCTGTCAAAAATGAAATACAGATAATTCAAATTTATTTAGTTGATTTATGTAGTTACTAAAAATGGACTTTAGCTCAGAAAAAAACACCAAAGGATTTAGAGGCACAAACTTAGTACGCCTCAACCAAAACACTAAGAGCTCCCCCAGTATGGTCACAACTTGCTTAATGTTTTGTCTCTGCCTGAAAAAAGGTAAAATCTATATTTTTATTAATATAAATATAGAATCACCTACTTTTCATGGCATCCTGGTCAATATGTATAAAATCCCTTAAAACAAATTAATATTTTGCTGTAGTGCAATAATCTGACACTCATTCTGGAAAAAAATACATTTATTCAGCAGGGGAAAAATATGTTGGAAAATAATAATTGTTGACAAGATTTGCAAATTTGCTGTAAGTATTAACACCTCTGCTGATTAAACCCATTTTGGCAACAGGGCAGAACTTTCCCATATTAGAAAATTCTAAATATACATAAAAAACACAGCATTGCCTTCCATCCAACCAATATAAAATTTTATTTAAAAGGTTAAAAGTTGTCCACATAAAGACATTTATGGATGTCTGAATCTGGTTTAAAGATAGAAGGGGCTGCTCTAATTCGATAACTCACCCTGACTTTCAGCATCTTTGTTTTGGTTAAACTTGAACAGGAAACATGAGCTAAAATAGACAGTTGCGACACATTTCTCTGAGCTAAATGAAGATAAGGACTAACCAATGAGAAATACACATTAAAAAAACAAAAAACTCACAAGATTAGAACATACAGAGAAAGGAATCTTTGACTCTGCACAGCTCCTTTAAAGTCCTGGGTCCTGTTTTCTTAACTCCCCTTACTATCCTTCATCCTCTGCATGGGGACAAAATAAATGTGGGTCTTCGTCCAATCAAATTGGCTAAAAGAAATAGACCTCTGTGTCGTATCTTATTTACACCCCAGGGAAAAGGGAAGTCAGAGATTGCTTATTTAAAGTTCAAAGATACTCTTGAAATGTTTTGGTTACATTCCATTTATGTTAATTGAATAAAACTAAATGTTGCACAAGGGATTTTGTGAAAAACAAAAAAAAGATTCTCCACCGAGTACATGCTCTCAGATTAAAAGTTGTCTATTTATTTATTTTTTTTGTAAAGATTGGTTTTGTTTCTGGCGTGTTGATATTAAATATCTAATGATGATATTTTCCAGTGATGCCTGCCAGTGTGAAGAACACTGTGCTTATTCTTTGGATTCTTAGGTCACCCTAAAACCGAACTGTTCTTTTTAGCAACGTGTGACCTCAGTTCATGTCTCCAAGTATGACACATGACCATCATCTTCTTTTCGTCACCTCTTAATTCAACATGATTTGTGGCCGCAGGCTGAGAAGAGGCAACATCCCTCCTCCCCACACCACGGCTTCTTCATGTACAGGACAATTGATTTAGCAGTCATTTTTGTTTGGGCTCGTGGAAATAAGACTAAGGAAAAGCGAGAACGCAACGTGTGACGGCTGATTTGCAGCCTCTGAGACGACGAGCCTCTTCGGTTGCGTGGGGCAACAGTCAGATAATGGATGACGAGGCCTCTTGGAGCCAGACGTTCCATTAGATTTTGTTAATGCAGTCAGAGGAGGCTGGCGTGGCTCATCCGCCTTCATATCCACTTTCAGAGACGTTCACTCATTCAGGCCACTGGACCTGGCCTGTCTCTCTCCTTATTGCCTCCTTTATGCTTCCCCTTGAGTCCTAAAGTGTACGTCTTAGTGTTTCTTCTCTCTGTTTGCTTTTCCTCTCCTTTTTTTTGCTGCTTCTGTCTTTAATACTTTCACTATTTCCAATAAATTTCAGAAGAAATGGATCAGACCCCATTTTCTGTGGATTTCTTACAACATCAGCATAAATTGCACAAGTGTTAAGTACATATTGTCTCTGAATTACTGCGGCGACAGCAGATTTGCACTTTTGTAACCCAGGATTCTTAGAAGCATGGTTTTAAACTTAGATTTTTCAAATGCAGTAGATGCATGCGCATTTAGCACATGCGGCAGAGAAGGAACTCCAGAGTTGAGAAAGAGCCGCATGTGTCATGTCCATCTTTCAGGACTCTCTGAACTGTACATTTAGTGGGTGTGAACGAGCAAAATTCATGAATGGAGACACATGCTTGTGTGTTTACATGAACTGTATGTGGCAATTGCTTAATGCATAATGCTGGGAACATAAACATGCTGATGGGAAAAGTATATACTGTATATGGTTGCATCACTTCTCTGTCTTTACCAACATGATCTCACTAGTGCTGCTGTGAAAAAAGGGAAGGCGATGCCAATTGCTGTAACATATGACACACACTATACGCTGAAATGAGCTCCACTGCTGTGTGAATCTGAGGACATGAAAAATAAACCACATCTTAGAGGATTTCCACTCTGAAAAGTATTTCTCAAACCTTTTGTGAGAATTTATTGCAACATGACACAACTGATTGTCAACGATTTTGCTGTTATTTTTCCTCTTCATTTGACACTTTTTGATTCTGGGCTGCTTAAAATATTAAAACAAACAAAAAAAACATGCATTACTTTACACAGGCTAGTTGAGTCTCAGTTATTATTTTCTTTGTTTTAGTGAGGAAATTCTTGAAGTATGCTATACTATATTATGTCTGCCTTTCCAACGCTTTACAATATATTCACACTCCTCTTGCATTTTATGAACTTTTGTCACATCACAACCACAAATCTCAGTGTATTTTGATGGTATTTTATGTGACAGACTTGCAGCACATACGTAACTAAAGTGAAAAGCACTGTTTATGTAAGAATCCATATTTAGTTCCCTTGCATCTCATACTCCTAATAAAATCCTGTGCAACAATTTCCTATGTGAAGTCATCCAATTGGTAATCGGAGTCCATCTGTGTGAAATTTGATCTCAGTTTGAATTCAGGGATTCTTTTCAGATGACAAAGATTTGCTAGAAAACATTAATGAACAATCAAGCATAATAAAGACCAAATAACATGACAAGAAAGACAAAGCAGACCAATATCCCAGTCTTTGAACGTCACTTACACATTTCTCACTCTGTCATCTATATAAGGAAAGAGAATAAAACAACTGGAAGCCTAGCAAATAGGCCGTCCATAAAAATCTGACAGGCTGCACAAGTACACTGAGGAACAGTCAAGACTCTGGTTCCTCCAGGTAACTCTGGAGGAACTGCAGAAATTCACAGCTGGGAAAAACAGCCTCCTATTAGTCAATTTCTTTTAATTTATGGAAGAATTGCACATCAGGAGACATTTTCTCATGCGAGTGTATTAAGTTGGGGGCCAGCAGCAGCTTATCTCATTCTGAAAGTAGATCAAAATAAGCAGAACTGACCAGATGAAAATTTTATTATCTAAGAGGGACTTTGTGAGAAAAATGTAATGAACATGTTCAGCATAGATCATAGACCTAACCTGTTCAAGGAAGCATAACAGGCCTCCTTTGAGCAATTTTGCAGAGTCGACAAAATGCCAGTGTTTCCTTTCTTGGTGACTTACTAAGGAAGGCTATGTGTTTGGTAAAAGCTTCCTTTCCTCTATTTATGTATTTACATAGGTGTAAATTTATTCTCAAAGTTTCCCCCATCCCTTCAGAAACTGATGTTTACACTTACAGTCAGTGCTGCCGTTAACCTTCCTCTCATCGCTTCTTCAAGGCCTCATGATTTTTCATCCCAACCAGGGAGACCCTCATTTACGTTTTTTTCTGCCAATCGGAGTAAGCCAGTCGCTCCACGCCTATGAGACCCTGCTCATATTTTCTCCACAATGGATGCCTGTGCACGCCGAGCTCCTTCTGACCTTCTCCCTCACCCAGCTGAGAGTAAGCTGGCCACTCAGCCAGCTTAATAAGTACAAAAACAAATTGCGCCAGGTTGGAAGTATGCGGCGTGGGTTGGGGCTGTTAATGTAATGAACTTGGCTTCTTGGAAGTACGAGGCAATTAAACTCCCACGATGCCTCCCTCGGGGCCCAGACGGTCAGACTGAAAGGGCGGGGTCAGGGTGTTAGAGGGACCCATCGGTGGGAGAAAGAGGGAGCTTAGAAGAGAGAACTGGAACATTGAGAAGGCCAGGAAGAGTAGGAAGTGTGTTGAGTGGGTTTGTGCTTAAACGGCAATCAGTCATGAGGCCGCCTCATCCAGAGGTCACATCAGGACAGCAGGAGCAGTGTCCTCCCATCACTCACACTCCTGCTGTTTATTTTGGTCATTTGTTGGCATGATTGGTCTGATTGCAGAGCTGTTTTCAGAAAGGCTTTGGTTAATTCGGAGGGTGGGTGTCGGTGAAGGGACGTGTTTTCACAAATCTGGAGCTCAACATTTGGTTCTCTCGGCAAATAGAAACATGTTGTAGAATAGTAAAAGACAAACATGTCACTAAATGAGCACTTTTTTAATTCATTAAAAGGAATATTTTAAAGGACATTCTGGTGAAAAATATCAGGTGCTGAACAAACCTCGCTCCAAGAAACGAGCTAAAGTAATTGAGAAAATAAACTGACAAACACTGAACCATTTAATATTAAAACCCTTCGAATACTGTATTTATTATGCTGTGTAAATATACTAAAACACAAAGTGTAACTGATTATACAATTAACTAAAAGTTATCATCTCAAAATCCTCGAAATTTATTCCAATTTACCCTCAAATCAAGAAACATTTAAGTCAGGTAAATGTATCTGACTTAAATGTATCTGACATAAATGTCAGATACATTTACCTGAATAAATAAAACAAATAAAATTCAAGCATGATTTCTAGCCATTTTTTCAACTTTGGTAACCTGCTAAGGAAAGACAGAAGTTTATGCAAAACTTGTCTTAAACCAACTATATTAATGAATTTGCTCTAAAAAGTTTCATGTAGTATGTTGAACATAATTTCCCTCTAAAACCATTTGTGACTTAAATCTTGTCAGAATTAAATGTAAATATTCTGCAAGTTTGAGTTTATTAATGTATATTTGTATATTAATATGATAGCATCAAAGATTAGAAAAGGTTTTCTAGTTTGCATAAAAGACAAGCTTTTTTTTATACTGTGGGACATAAAATGTTGCGCACAATTCCCTGATTTTTAGTCAGATTAAATTTTTAATTGAATTTGAATAAAAAAAATTGAATCAGGTGATTTGGGTTATTGTCCATTTAGTCAAGCCATTTGTGTCCAAGCTTAAGTTTCCTGGTTGATGTTTTGAGATGTTGCTTCACTTTTTCCTCATTATCTTCTTTACTTTATTCATTAACTCAGATACATTTACCTGAATAATCCTTTGGAGAAAAAATACTTTTAGGAATAGTTTTACTTTTTGCTTTTACTTGACAAATATTACAATGAAGTATTGCTACTCTTACTTGAGCAAAATATCTGAATACTCTACCTACTCTGAACTTCACTGAATGAGGAACAAACATGCTAACATAAGTTTTATTTTAGGAACACTAATTTGCTTCTTGTGCTTAAAATCTGTTATTTTGTATTTTTTTTATTTGTGTAAGTTTTCAATTTTAGTTTTTAAAATACCAACATTTGCACATAACTTGTTTACATGATTATATTAATAATAACAATAATTGTAATAATATACTGTACAAGATTATAACAGAAAATACAGTTTTGTTATTCGAAAAGGAAATATCGGACTCACAATCCAGTGGATGGTTACATTTTACCATTAAGTTGAGTTTGCTGACGTAGAAATAGTCCTACTTGAGTAAAATTTTTGGGTACTCTATCCACCTCTGCATCCAGGTCTCTAAATAAGTCAAATGTTGTAGATTAACCTATCAGAAATTTTAACAAAGTTATCATTTGGGATTCTCCAAAACCATTTTAATGAGACTGAATTTATTTTCTTACTTTTCTTTCTTGGCCAAGCTAAGCAGAGAAAATTTGAGACTTTAATTTGCTACAATCGGGAAGGCCTGATCCACTGGATTTCATTACATCCAGTGTGCAAATGGGTGTGTTGCTGCAGCTGAGGCAACAGCTGTGGGTTTTGTTGTCTTCCAGCCAGCCTGCAGTGGAGAATTAGGATGTGAGCATCCCATTACTCACGACATTGCTGTAACCAAAAGTTATTCTGAATCATTTTCTCCTTTGCTCCTGGGTTCATTGTTTGGTTATGAGTCCAGAAACTGGCTTGAGTCTGAGAGCGTGAGGGTGTAAGGCAAATCTGAAACTCTAGTCAAGCTCCAGGAAGTAATTTGTGCCGAGCGCACAGAGGTTTCCTTCTGCTTCTGTTTGCGTTAATGCTGAGATTTCTGAGATATGAGACTTTTTCACCACATGGTTCACGCTTTATTTCTTTTAGTGAATATCTCAGTACTGACCCACAGTTTATCGATTTGGCTGCTACCATGATATCAGTGGGGGCCTTTTGCCCGAACTCTCCGTCACAAACACAAAACATCTGTGCCGTTGCCTCTCATAAAGCCAGCTGACCACCACGGTGAGAAACAGCACTCAGCGTAACAGAGAGGCTTTTTGGTTTGAAGGAGCTCAAAATCTTCTGGGTTTGAAGCTACCAGGAAGCCATTCTCTCACTCAGTACACATAACACCGGGGCCTTAGCCAGGACTCAAATCCATCCACTTACTTGCTGACAGCACACAGGAAATGAAGAAAACGTGATGAAACGAGTGAGGAAAGAGAGTGAGTGTAAAGTGCAAATGGGACAAAAAGGGAGTGCCATCTCAGAGTACTATTCTGACTTTTTCTGCCTGGTTTTGGGTTATTATCACAGTGTAGATACAATGTGGTGGTTTTCCCTAGTGTCTGAACTCAAAGCAAAGTGTTTTGTTCATTACACAATATAAAAATGAAAACCCTGAAGCAGTGGTGGTTCTTGCATGAATGGCGCCCCGGGCAAGCCTCTTCTTGTGCTGCGCTCTCGGCCAATCAAAATGCAGGAAGTAGTCTGAGATCCTGGGACAGGATAAACTGCAGTCCAGTTTCCCACCAAACAGGTGGAAAATTCTTAGTGAGTTTTTACACTGATTGTTTGTTTAATGTGGTCTGAATCAACTGATGAATTTATTAACTTCCAACCTTTTGTCTTGGTTTCTTTTCAAACAGAGAATCATTAAAATTGTCAGTACAAACCTGAGACTAACATTCAGTCTGTTGATTGGTCAGATGTGTCTGGGGCAAGAGCACCAAATGTAAATACAGGAAGTAGATGCTGTATTCTGAGCAAGTAAAGAATTTAATCACATCATTTGTTTGCTTCTGGATACTATTTTAGGCAGACGTATCTCAGAAGAAGTGATTCTAAGATGAAGCACGTCTTGAAAGTATCACAGGGATTTATACTTTAGGAAAACATAAGCAGCCATTAATTATTAGTTTGTTTTTCCTATTGTAGCTCACAACGCAATGCACAGGAAGGCATCGAGCTTATGCTTGTTGCACGCACCTGGTAGCTGCACCGGATCAAGTTCATGTTCCCAGTACAAATAATCCACTCCTTAAAACACCCTTAGTTTCCCTATTCTCATCAGCAAGCAGGGACTCCACCTCCCCAGTGTCGGCATGTTAACAACATTTGTTCAGGAATCACTTCACAGATAAGTTATAATTGTTTCTTGTGAATTTATGTCCCCTTTCCTAATGTCACCCTGGGCAACTGCCCAATGAATTCAAATCAAAACCACTACTTACTTCAGTGAAGCAGACTTCCTGAAACCTGTGAACAAATTGTTAAAAGATCACGTTTTTCCCCAGATCTACAAGAAACTTGAAAACTTATCATAGAAGTGATGTGTTGTCTCTTCTTAAATTACTGATTTATCAGATTACTTTAGCCAAATTAGTTCCTTGGCAACCATGTTAGATTTTGTTATTGCGATGGGTGAAACTTCAAGGAACTATTTTTTTAATCCAACTTCATTCTTGAAAATTTTGAAAAAATAAATGACAATTATGCTTTGTTATGGTTTTAATGTAGTCTGCGATGGTTGTTGGAAATTTTTTCTTAAAGTGACAGTACTTGAAATGTAAATAATATTTAAGAACTACTGGGATAGACCCACACAAAATTCAGCTAATAATCACAAAGACCAAAGATGGAAAAAAAAATTAAACACAAATTCAAACATACCAAATGTAGATCAATGTGGAATATAAGAAGACCATAACAAAAACCAAGAACAGGCAGAGATCAAACAACAAGATCATAAATTACACCAGAACACCAGAACCGACACTGACAAGCTTGACACTAGTTATAAAGATCACCCCAAATGAATGCAAGAAACCCAGAGGAACACTGTAAATACCAGGATGAGTGATGACAAACATAAAACAGGTGTGAAGCAATTGCACAGTACACAACCAAGTAAATGAAAGGAGGAAAGTCTTCAGAACAAAACAGAAATCAACCATAAATTGGACTAAGACATCAAATCAAAGCTCTAATCATGTCTGTCTGGGTATTTCTGCTTGCAAACCTGAAGTGATGATTCGTTTGTAAATTATATATTTTGTGTTAGCTCTGTTTGCTTTAAAATGGTCTGCCCAACGGATAGTTTTTTTTTTTTATTTCAACAGAGGTTCGCCATGCTTCAGTTTGATTTGAATTTGAAATCCTCGACCATGACTGTCTTGCTTTAACATGTGCGAGATGTACTCAGAGTGCAGTGTAGGGTGATGTTGATGCTCGTCTCTGCTTAAGGCTGAATCCCAGATGAGGAAGTGTTGAAGACCTGACAGAAGAAGATTCATCACTCCTCACAGGCAATCCATCACCGGCGGCAGGAAGAGGCTGTAGGGAGGGGAAGGGTCTGGAGAGCGCTCTGCTTTGGTCCAACATGGGCTTCAGAGAGTTTCCTGCAGAACAGAACCGTGGTTAGATCACACTCCACAGCTTCCACAAGATAGATGGGGAGAAACAGGAAATGGGGAGGCAGTAAAAAAAAAAAAGTGTTGCTAAAACAATTTAACTACTCACCTGGAAGAAAAGTCAGGAATTTTCATTGACAAAGACACTCGAGTTTTAAATTTTTACTCAATAATAATTACAATTTTTTAAATTTTGGATCTAAAATATTGCAACCACAGTGCTTTCCATTGTAATCAAGAGTCTGACCCTTGGGGAGGAACAGTGTCTGCTTCCAACAAAGCTATTATTTCATCTTTGGTCAGTGTTTTCAACCACAAACACTTGAAAAAGACGATCTCAACTTGGAAAAATACAACATGAAAATGACTCCAGTTTTTCAAAAATATTCAAGGGTCGACAAGACCTGTTTAGTTCCTGTTTTATTTCATTTGTCTGCATATGTAATAGAAAATATATATTTACTGTATGAGTATAAGTATCACTTTATTATTGTCCTATTACAGACAATAATAAAGTGAAAAAAAATAATGATAATTTAGGGGGAAAAAACAAACAGAGAAACATTCACACAACAGAAAGTCTCTCTCTCTCTCTTTACATATACATGTATGTATATATATATAATAACAGACTAAATAGCCACATTTCACCCAATTAAATTGAGAAAATAAAAGAAATCAGGTAAGATATCTGGGAGAGAACTGCAGATTTCCATAAACCTGGCTCATCCCTGGGTGCAATCTTCAGATACCTGAAGGTGTGACATTCATCTGTTTATGCCACTAAAAACAAGGATAAGCAGGAATGTACAGCGACCATACAGATGAGGAGGAACTGTTTATGTCGCAGCAGTAACAATGTTATAGTGTGAATTGTGTTCATCAACCCCAGAGCAGAAGCAAAAGATCTTGTGAAGATGTTGTCTGAAGCGAACAGGTGATCCTTGACAGACATGCACTGAAATGCCACTCAAATAGAAAGAAGCTACTGCTAAAAGTTGAACATAGTTTACATTTGCGATCAGGGAAAGATACCTTCATTTTTAGATGATGAAACCAGAGAAAACTAAGGGTGTTTTCACATTTAGATTTGGTTTGCTTGAGGACCAAAATTGTAACATTTGTGGATATATTAAAATAACATCTCAGAACATCAGAAAGGTAAAGCTTTGGCACAGATGAACAGCTTCAGAAGAACAAAGTCTGTGTTTAGGAGTTTCCATCACAAAGCTCTGACTCAGTTACACCAGTTCTGTCAGGAGGAATGGGCCAAAATTTCAGCACACTACTGTGAAAAGATGCCCACAAATTCTTACCTATAACAGGAAAAGTTCGGTTAGATGTGATGACATTGAAGAGAAAATATTTTTTGACATACATTGTATGTATATGTATGTAAGGTATGTGGATCACGTTTGAGTCCCATTGTTTTCTCCCACCACCTGTGCAGCTGTAACACTGCGTCCTCTCCTTTGATGTAGGCCAGTGGTGTGTCCACCAGATGTGACGGTCGAAGAGCCAAGAGTTCAGTTAGTCCCTGAGGATTTTCCCCACTGAGCCCCTCACACCAGCAGGGCTGCTGGGAACAGACATACAGCCAACATATGTGCTCCCCTCCAATATCCCTCTCCCTGTTTCACACAGTTGACTTCTTACCGCTACATCGTCCTCCTTCAAGTCTATCATCAGGTATCTCGTCATTATTCTCTCAATTTAGAAGGCCTTTAATGTTTTCAGCTGCTTGTGATTTTTGACATGTTCGCTAGGGTAATTATTACACAAAGACCCGCTGTCTCGATTCAAGGATATGCTGAAAGTATTCCTTGTGATCCTGATTTGAAGTAGCTTCCTTATATCATCACTCCTGCAGTCTGGAAACAGGATGTGGGCAGAGGCTTGTCTTCTGGAGCAAGACAAGCCCAGGTGTGATTCATAATATGATGCCCAGGGCCCAGTTACTGCAGACTCACTGTCACGGCTCAAAGAGACACCAGAGTGTAGTCAGAGCCATTGTGAATGTCATTGGACACACCCGGGCTTTTCCTGTTGCGAACGATCAAAAATATCTGTTGTGGAAAACGATCAAAACAGAAAGCAAGTGTTCATAGCCCCTAGAAGTTGAAGTGATTACAATCAAAATATGCATTTTAATGCTAATGTGATGAACCAGGACAAATCTGTGCAGGATTGTGAAATTTGAGCAACCAAATGGTTTTGAAAATGGTTTGCGTTTACTCTAAACTCAGTTATGAATTAGTTGTTCTGTGAAGGCCACAGATGTGTTGCCATGTAGGTGAAACAACAGAAGAGTGAAGAAGCTGCTGTTGTCAAATTAGACCAAAATGTTACTTTTTATCCTATATGCAAAGATTAAACACATTGTTTAGTGTTGCGAAAACTAAACAATGCATATCACCTAAAAATACACTCCCTACTATAATGTTGGTGGCAGCATCATACTGAGGAATTACTTTTTTTAGTAGGGAAAATGGAAGCTGGTTATAGGTAATGGGATTTCTGGGTGGAGCTAAATACTGGATATTCCTCTAAAACAAGTTCTCATTTGTCAAAAAACACTTGAGTTTCACCTTTCAGCATTCAGTGGGATTAAAAATACATCCAGTGGTAAAGTAGTTAACGATCATTTAAATCAAAGTATATTAGTGTTAAAATGGCTCAGTTAAATCCCAAACCTTAATAGGAATTAGAATCTGTGACAAGACTTTAACTTGATGTTCACAGACGCTTTCTGTCCATTTTGTCTGAACTTGAGCTATTATGCAAGGAAGAACAAATAAAAAAAAAACGTTCTCTAGATTTGTAAGTCTTGCCGAGCTTCACAATTATGCACTACCATGTGCAAGTCTGATATGTAAAATGTACACTGAGGTTTGCATTTGAAATGTGGCAAAATATGAAAAATTTCAAGGGTTGTGAATGTTTATGTTTCAGACACAGTGGAAAAATGAAAGCATTTGACCGGTCCACGCAGACAGACACATGCACACACATGGACATGCATGTGTGCTTGAGCTACAGATGACCTTCTGGCTTAGAAAGATATGGAAAAAAATCTGTGAGAGGTCCAACAGAAGACCCTCCAGGCAACATGCATCACACACAATCCCTCTCTTTATGGGCTTACACCAAAAAGTCCTGGAGCTTTGGGGAACATATGTGTATATATTCATCGAAGACATATCCACCACTCATCTGAGTGTGTATGCGTTGCTGCTTTTCTATATCTGGATAACAATGGAGCACAGCTGCACAGAGGGTGCTCTAACGGTCACTGGAGTTATCGCTGATACAGACTCGTACCCCATACGGGGCCTGATTGGGGATATAATTCTGAAAACTCAGGCACCCCTTCCTCCTCTGGGCAAAATAAATGGAAATTAAAACACATCTGAATATTATTTTCTCATTTTCTGCAAATGCACCAAACATGTGCCCTGCTACATGACTGGAAACAATTTTAATTAAAAGAAAAAAAAAATTCTCTTTGTGTGCCATTTTTCATGTGCTGCTGCCTTGTGCGAGGAGGCGAGCTCTGGTTCAGTCTGGAAACAGGATGTGGGCAGAGGATTTGGAGCTCTGCCACATGCTACGGTGCCACTGGAGCTCATTTGCATGTATTATTGGTGTCTGCTGTGTGGTTGTGTTTCCAGTGTAAATGGTTGTCTGCAAGGAGATCTGTTGTCATTCTTTTCATGTGCACATACAGAGCTTTTTCCAAAAATAAAAGCTCTGTATGCGTGCGTGTGTGTGCGTGTGTTTGTCAGTGTGTGTGTGGCATGTTCCCTCCTTCGCCTCAAGCTTAGCCTTCTTTTCCTGGCAGAGCAGCCTCCGTGGCATCCCCGCTGGCACTGTCTTCGGCCCACCCTGTTGCATTTCTCTCTCAGTCTGTCATCAGCTCAATCTTTCCGCTCTGGCAGTCCACGGATAGTAACGAAAATATAAAATGAGACGATGCAGCAAAAGGAACACAATATTTACACAAATGTGCACACAAATATAGCTGTGTGTCCTTTTTCTTAGAGAAAACACATGCAAGTATGAATGGCTGTGAAAACAGTAAAACATATTTGATAGTAAAGAGTTAGATTAAATATTTATGACTTGAAATAATACACATTCAGTCCAACTGAGATCCATTTTATATACCTAAATATAAATAATCAAAACAAGTACAAATGCAACTAAATATGTTTCGGTTCAATCCTAGTGATAACAAAATGCAGTCAGTTTCAGTTTGCTATGCTCACTGGTTAAAGGTTAAATGCTTTTTCTATGCTAAAGAAAAGGCATTTCAGAGCTAATGAGAGTGAACATTATAAACTTTAAGAGATGATAGGACATAACAACAAAGGCAGCAGCTGCAGCAACTCTGTCTGCAGGTGCACACAGAATAGAGACAACTTATCATCCTTCTTTATCTGATCTGAGAAATAATTTGATCAGCAGAATGTAAAAAAAAAAAAAAGTCTAATATGATAGTTTCTGGTGTCTCAAGACACCAAATCTGTGTCGATGCACAGCCTACATGACAAAAAACATTTTGATGCAGCTAAAATTATCTCTATTTAGATGGGACCTTAAAAATCTGGACCTAAAACAGATAAGTAGTCTTATTTAATCTCAGACATGAAGGAAAAGTGTCTTTTTATACAGTGTGTGGAGATATCTTGTTTCAGTTGTTCATCAGATTATTTCAGGAAGATGTTTTTATTTGTTCAAATAAGATGTTTTCCCGTGAGGCAATCCTGGAGGACTCGTAGTGTTGTAACTAGAAGCTATTTTGTAGTTTTTCAAGTTAAATATTAGTAACATCACACTTTTTAAAAAAAATATTGGATGGGTAATGATCATCTGTAACAAACTTTACAGAAAATTTGAGAAATATAATCAAAACTCCAGAAACAAAACATTCCTTGTAGATAAAGATCACCTTTAATTAAAGGTGTCCAAAGTCCTCCTGATTGTTTACCTTTGTATAAATATGTATGCTACCACTTAACTGGATTGAATTTCTCAACTTTGTGACAAAAAAGGATATTCCTATTATTCTGTTCTATATATATACTTTTTAAGCTGGCATGTTTAGGAAGCAATCTGTTTAACATGAAATGTCGTTGCACATTTTCTTTACAGTTTTTTCAGGTTAGTTAGTCCTTGTCTTTATTAGGTCCAGATAAGTCGCACAATTAACACCTCATCTTGTTTAGATCATATATGATTTCTGTTTTTATAAAAATATTTGAATCTGTTCTCCGCATATTTTTTAAATCAATATTGCTTCCCCATCTGACCAGACTGAAGCCAAACAAGAGTTAAATGTGTGGTTTCTCTGTTTGTAGACATTATGTTAAAGGTTAAGACAAAAACCTTAAACCACAGTCTCTGTCTAAACATTTTCTTGAAACCCTTCAAATGATCCCAGAAAGACATGTGAGCAACCTCGGAGTATGGACCTTGACTTTGAGAATGTATATTTTTCCTGAAATTGAGACTACATCACACAAACAGTTTGTGACACTGTGTGTGTACAGTAACACAGACATGTTTAACTAAGTGAAACTGTTTGCAGGCTGGAAAATCTCTCTGCTTGATATTTCAGTGAATGTTTGGTTTTAGTCACTGAAAATGAGGGTACGATCCCGGTCAGACGCCCTGGTTTTTCTCCTCTATCCTGGCTCGGTCTCCTGGAAAGTCTGAACGCTTTTGGACAACTTTATACAAACAAACAAGAACAGGAGGGGGGCGGAAGATAAATAGAGCCAAATATCAGAACCTTGGCCTGAGCAATGAACATCTCAGCCTGAGAACTTGGCTTGTTTTCTGCTGACATGGTATCACCTATGTGATCTGTGACTGATGCTGCCGTGATGTCTGTTTTTTTTTTCACCGTATGTGATGATTAATTTCCTCTAGTTTTCACATTGAGCTGCAACATCTAGCAGTCATGGTTTGTTTGTCAAATGTAGTAAAAAAAATTGGTTCTTGCTGCTTCTCCACAGCGATGGAGGGGAAGAGAGGAATTTGAACTTTCAATGAAAAGGTTGACCAGTTTGATAGATTTATGCTGCAATTTAACACAAAATATAATGGTACTGTGCCTTTAAATTTGGGTTCATATCATACTAATATGGGCGTTGGCTCGACAACAATGAACAGATGTTTTCTATCAGAGTTAAGTAGATAGATAGATAGATAGATAGATAGATAGATAGATAGATAGATAGATAGATAGACAGATAGATAGATATTTATCTGACTTATCTTCTCAGTAACTAGGAAACTAAAAGTGTAAAATGAAATCGCAGATTGCACCAATAAACTATGTGACTGTGAGTTACTGTAAGCATTGCAGTGGCTGTTCTGGACCTAGAAACTGCTTGTGTAAGATATTATCTAACTTCAAAGAGAGTTTAATTAATGAATGATATGTCTGGACACACTGTGCTGTTTGAAATAGAGTCTAATCTCTTCTGCTGCCCTTTAAACATTTTGGATTTACAGCCAGGAGGAACCAGCCAGGCTACAGGGACCTCACTGAACAAAATGACTTCTTTTCTTATTTTGGGAAAATTTGCTGTTCTCATACTCAAGGTATGACTTCCAACTTTAAATCCATTTAAAAATAAATGATTTTCATAATGTGACATACATTAGAAATGGTTTAGTTTGATTAAATCAAAGGCTGTTTGTATGTTTACATTCAAACAGACTGCAGATGCGTGGGAATTATAAAAGTGGCGATAAAACTGAGATTCAGTTTTTTACCCGGTGATTTTCTTGTCACCCTGAAGGGTCTCTTAGACAGTGGCTTTGTGAAGTGCTCCTATTCTATTGTGCTTGATGGCTGAGTTGTTTACAGGGATGATCAGTTTGATGTCTGAGCTATTGTGACAAGGGTGTATGTTTTCTGAGCTGCAACACGGTTCTTTGGTGTCTCTCTGCTGATCTTTTCTTCCATTATTCACCTATAAACCAGCATTTAATCCTAAACTCCTTCTATTTCCTACCGCAAGCACTTTCATATCCATAAACTTAACCATTGCATACCAGTTTATTTCTCATGGTAGGTAAATATTTTGATGAATTGTGGAAATAATTATGAAAATGTAGCAATTGTTGGGTGTTTGGATTTTGATTTTCTTGTTGTTTTCATTGTGGCTTATTTGTGTTCAACAAGTCTATCCAATTTCAGTTCATCACGGTGCAGTATCAGTTTATTTCTTTGTATGTAGCATCTTAGCTTACGCTTGTGTTTTTGTTTGAATTGATATTCTTTGACAACCAAAATGGGAAAACCAAAATGCTTTTCCTATTTTGGTTTTAAGGTCCTTGGACTTTTAGTTCTGGGTTAATAACCCAGAACTTAAAGAATAACCCAGTCTTCCCTGAGCCACTGCTGGACCACATTTCACCCTGATTAACTCATCTGGTTCTTTCTCTATCTCCGCCCTGCTTCTGTATTTAAACTCTTCAGTTTTTCTTTGATCCTCACTGGATCTGTCACCTTGTCCTACAGGCTCCTTCTTTAGTTAAATTTCTCCATTTTCATCAGAGTTTCACTTTGCATTAGGGTCTTTTAAGGGACACTATTATGTAAAATCACATCTAAACCATTCTGAGCCTTATATCACTTCATTCCATCATCAAAAAGATACCTGGAGTGTTGATCTGATTCTTTCATGCATGTTTGAAGAATCCGTTAAGCCCATTGGGTGTACCTAAACATTTACTCATATAAAGTGTCCCTTATTTCCTCAAATATTCTCCTCTGAGCTGCTGTCGCCCGCCAAGCTTCTCCCTAATGCAGTCAACTCCCCTACTCAGCTCCTTCAGACTAGCCAGCAGCAATTAGCAAACAGATGGTAAAACTGTTCATCTACTGGGCTCATTATGCAAACAACTTCTCAGTCTGGGAGGAATGATTATATATGGCATAATGGAGGAGCATTGTTGTGATAAAGCAAGGGGGTAGAGAAAAAAAAGGGGCTTCTTAAAGAGACAAACGCCCAATTTCAAGGCGTCAAATTAATGTTAGCTCAGATTCCTTTTAACTTATGTGAGTTATGACAACTGAAGGCTACTTGATTGTGTGTGACTGGGAGACACACACGACTGCCCTTTTAAACTACATACATAATAAAAAATATTAAAATTATATTATTATTTTTTTTCAAAATCTGATTTTTAAACAATTTATTTCCATTGATTGTGCTTCTGATTCCTGTTTTGGACCAGTTCACTCTTTGGAAATATGACCGATTATAAACCTCGATCAAACCGAAATAACTATGAGTGACCTCTTTCTGGTAGATCTTATTTATCTGACTCACAAAACCACATTTTCCTATTATGACCTCAAATTA